>OX419338.1:162500-170000 GCA_948470475.1 Galaxea fascicularis | reverse complement strand
ACGCGAATCTAAGCAAAATAGAATGAACTTCGTCAATTCAATATTATCACTTCATTCTGATCTGACTCCAGTACCTACCGCCTATTTTTGGCATTCACGCATGCGTTAAATGCACAAACCCTTTTCTCCGAAAAGACCACCACAATGATAGTGATAAATACATCACACAACCGTGTACAGATGGTGCGTGATATTCCACGCTGGTGTCGCTTTGAGTATAATTAACGAGCATGTGTAAGCTACAGCAACAATTTATTTACAAATTCGAATTAAATGAATAGTATAAGGGGCTTGTCCCACAAATAGCCACAAAGCTAGTCGAGGTGGGACAAGACGAGCACGACAACATAATGGAAAAGACAAATCACAATAAATTACAAACATGCTGGAAAACGGAAAAACTCAACTTTCACATAATGACGCAGTTTTAATTAAGCTATGCAACAAAATTAAAGTAGATGACATGTAAATATGTTATTCACCGGCCGGGAGGTCTGTATTGGGAAAAACTGTGCCCGAGGGCTCGAGTACGGCCCGAGGCCGCAGGCCGAGGGCATTACTCGAGACAAACGGTACAGTTTTTCCCAATACGGACCGACCAAGGCCGGTGAATAACATTTTTATTTATTTCTAAATTCTATTTAGAAGGTAGGAGAAACTATTAAGAAGAACTGGAAAAGTCATGTTTTTATTTTACACATTTTGTCTCATCAACGTGTCAACAAATGTACAATAAAATGAATTGGTCAGGAATATTTTTACACTGTGTGAAGTTTCGCTTTCAAAAGTCAACAAAAAACAATTAAGACAAATTGAAACTTCCCTCTTTCAATTCGCAACTTCACTCTGCGCTTAGCGTAGTTGGTTACCATGACCGTGGTCAGGAGATAGAAAAATACTGCCCCCTCCCGGAACCAATCAGATTGCAGGATTCTCAGGATACCGCCCGCTCACGATCAAAGAAATAAATAATATTTGTTATCATTAAATTTTGAAAAGAGATGAACAGGGAAAAGGAGAATCAGATTATACTAACAAATGAGATGGATGATCAGTTTTTCATTTGATCAGTTATCGTTTCCACTTCAATATAGGAGTCTACAGTTTCAATTTTATCAAATAAGTTTCCTTTTAGGGATTCTTTAAAAGATTTTTTGTACTTTTTTTTTTTTAAAGTTGCAGGTATCTCATTCCAAATCTTGACTCCAACACGCGAGAAAGCATTTCGTGTGGCATTAATGCGAGATTCCTTTGTATGAAAATGCGTTTTATAGGAATGGACGCTAGAAATTCGAGGAAACATTTCTTGGGGCGGTGCTTTCGTTTATATCAAACATAAGGTTGCAAACGGATTCATAATACAAGAATTGTATCGGTAACATTTTTGCTTTAAGGAAAAACGGTATGGCATGGTCGTTTGTTTCAGCAAAATATATTATTATACATTGGTGTCACCAGCTCGATTTTGATTGGCTATAAGCACGCAGCTAATTCTTGCTAGCTGTTTCTCTTACGTCATACCTACAGACCATAGTTTTTATATATGTAGAATTGACGTCATATCTACAGACAATAGTTTTATGCATGCAGAAGTGACGTCAACTAATACACTAACCAGCAGTTTGATCAATTTTGTTATGGCGGAGTCGCCAGTGCAGCTCAGGAATATGCATAATAAAACAATTATTGGATGAGGTTGAGCATGATAGCGATAATTATCAAGGCCAAAGTTTGTTATCTGCCGAAGCCGAAGGCTGAGGCGGATAACACAGACTTAATTAGCCGCAATGCGCGCTTTTGAAGGAAAAGAATTTGATTTAGGAAGGTTTTACATACATTGCCCCAAGAAATAAGACCATAAGATACGTAAGGTACGATAAGTGACAAATGTTTAGAAGAGTGCGAGTAGGAACAATATACCGTAACCTTGCGATTAACCCAATTGTCTTACTTAATAATAATAATAATAATAATAATAATGATAATAATAAAGAAAGTTCTTATAGGCGTATTTAAAAATCTCAATGAGCTTACAATAAGATAAAAAATGTATATGTATACGAAAAAGGGTATTATTATGTAATCTTTATAGTATATAAGCGACAGTTAAGAATATTCTTGCCATTAAATCCCCTGAAGAGTGAGTAATCACGAAACAGGCTTATCGGGATGAAAGTGTAGTTTTTTCTGTTTTTCAACATATATATAAAAATATGTATATGAATAAAAATGTACTACCTATACTGCTCTAATCATATGGACTGATAGATGTTCATATAATACTTATTTAAATGCTAATTGAAAAAATAGGTTTTTTATTTTCGTTGCAACAGACTTAATATGTGTTTTCCAGGACAAATTCTCATCAATCAACAATCCAAGATATTTACTAAAGTTTTTCCGTTCTAAAGAGAAACCTTTTTATTGTTTTCGTTGTCAAAAATATTTGATCTGAGGGTGATAGTTGAGCTTCTTTGGTGAGGGCGAAAAATAACAAAATTTGATTTTTTAATATCCAAAGTAATCTTGTTAGAGGTCAGCCAGGTATTTAAGTTGTGTAATTCTTCATTTAGTATAAATTCTAGTGACTTTAAATCTTTATGAGCAAAAAGGACCTTGGTGTCATCTGCAAAAAGAAAGAATTGGAGTTTATTCGAGCACTTTTGAATGTCATTCATATAGAGCAGAAAGAGAAGTGGACCCAGAAGAGAGCCTTGGGGTACACCACAGTTTATGATTTCTTTCATATGCATCATTCAGTTTATATTTAGTCTGCTAGATATATAACAGTCAATTTCAGTAGTTCAATAGGAGAAAAGTCATTGATTGATAATTCCGCGGAAACCATAATAAGTTAGTCTTTGTGTAAGTTAGTGTTTATGCTGACCATCATCGACCATATGCTTCCTGGAACACCTTTAAAGCATGGAATTGGACTGGCGGCTGGTTGAAACAACGCCGTCTAAAGAAACCTTCATTTCATTGGTTTAAGGCAGAATCATACCCCTTACCCATCTCACCATCTTACCACGCAAGAATTTCTTGGGCTCCATGCTGACATAGAGCAATTTTGTTTACACAAAATAACTCAAAAACCAAAGGAAAATTACAAAAGAATTCCATGAACATAAAACAACAACAAGAAAACGAATGCAGTCACACTCAACTATTGTTTTGGGGCTATTCTATATTACTAAATTCCCCAGACAGGGGTCAAATGCCGTTTCTGATGACTTATAAAATCAAAACTGGAACTTTTACACAAAACGATATAAATTCGAACGTTTCTGAGAAATTTTAATCTGCTCGATTTCACAGAGAAACCGCAAACGGAAAATGGACTAAAGTCGTAGTCACGTGATTGCCTTGACGAAAACTAAGTAAAATCATTTTGAAAAGCTGTTTACATCAACAAATGTAGGTATTTTTTACCATCTTGCAGTCATCAAATTACATGAGAATTCAAGACAATTGCTACAGCCGAACTAGAATTTACCAGTGCACTTTCATAGGGAAATAAAACGACTGTTATTTTCCAAAAGGTTTGATGGAGAAAACTTTAAACGTTTTCAAGTTTCCAGTTAAAAAAAAAAGAAATCAAAGGAAATCGTATGTATCACTTCGAGTTATTCACAACCTTGCCTATTTGTTAAACGTTTTTTGAGTTGTGTGCTAGAAGTTAATAAAATTAGAGAAGCAAGGTTCGTGCTATTTCGCTTACATACAGTTGCTGTAACAATTGTCCATAGTTAATTTTATGACCCGGCAACGTAACTTAAGAAACAACAGCATCAACAACAACAGGAATACTCCTGAGAATAGGAACTACTGAATCTATTTATCACGGGATGCTTTTAGATCTTAGATTGTCTAAATCTACTCAAATAATTCACTTTTGTATTTTGTACAATCCTTGTCAGATGGAGGACAGTTGCTTTATGTCAGTCTTTATGCCGGTTTTTATTTTTTACTTCAGCGAGTTATGTTTCATGAAAGGCTTCTAATGTTAAATTTTTTCCCTCTTATATGTCCCATATCTCAAGAATTGTCGAGGACTGGTCAATTTCATGATAAGGCATGGATTGCAATTGCAAGAACAAACCAAGCAAAGTCTTCTGTGAAGGCCTTGGAGCAATACATCGCAATTGCTGACATTGATCTTTTTGAAGATTGGCCTTGGTTTAGAGCTCTTGCCAACCCAACGACTAGAGAACAAATTCCAAGGTCATGGGATCAGCTACACCAGAACCAGGACGTTTTTTAAGGTAGCTTTTCTGGAGTTATATACAAGCATATGCAATATCAGTTTCTAGCAATTTTAGTTCCAAAATCTTTGTATCTTTCATACTTGTGATTGTTTTCAACTACGATTTGATGACGAACATGACCTACGATTGTAATTGAGGTTAATATTATATACTTATCTTCGCAGTGAAAACCGAGTTTCTTGTTCATAGAACTAATGTTCAATTTTAAAGTAACCAGTTTTTCCGTAATAGATCTGTTCATCACTAAAACGTCTATTTCGATTTTCAGGTTGAACAATCACTTAAAGGAAACCCAGGCACGTCAAGAGCCATGTGCATCAAAGAATCATTGGTGGCTGATTTTCAAATTCCCTGCCTTTGATACGTACCAATCTAAAAAATTAAAAGAATGTTCCACCTTATGAAGATACCAACAAGATCTTGTATTCAACATGTTTGTCACTCAAAAAACACATTTGGAATTGCATCAGCTACACGGAGAATATTAGAGAAACTGTTAGGGCAGGTGCATCCAGACTTTACAAGCATGTAAGCTGTGATCACAGTTTCAATTAAAAACGTCTTACCTTTTGCAGGATGGGTTAATGAACAAACTCTAAGTAGACCTCTTAAATTCAAAAAATTAATAATATTCATAAAAATGCAAGCAAAAGTATTCAACATTAGCAAAGAGACTAGAAAATGCAATGTACAGTATTGCTAGTTGCTATCAAATATCTTTCGTTTACAATAGCATTTATCCGTGTAAAACCCATTTTAATTATCAGATTTTAATATCTACTAAACAACCCTTTATTCAGTCAAAAAAATATACCTAAATATAAAAACAACTTAAACCAAGTAAAAAACACAGATCTATAAAATCACCGAGTGTACATGCACAACTTAAACACTACTAAAAATAATAACCAGTATTTTGTCAGCAATGTTTTCAATAAGGCAAATTCATACCACTAAAAAACAAAACTAACATCTTTTCACTGTGACCTCAAAATATTCATCTTAAATTAAACACAAACACCATGCAAGTGTGGGAGAGGAGTGGTTGCAAGTGTGGGAGAGGAGTGGTTGCAAGTGTGGGAGAGGAGTGGTTGCAAGTGTGGGAGAGGAGTGGTTGCAAGTGTGGGAGAGGAGTGGTTGCAAGTGTGGGAGAGGAGTGGTTGCAAGTGTGGGAGAGGAGTGGTTGCAAGTGTGGGAGAGGAGTGGTTGCAAGTGTGGGAGAGGAGTGGTTGCAAGTGTGGGAGAGGAGTGGTTGCAAGTGTGGGAGAGGAGTGGTTGCAAGTGTGGGAGAGGAGTGGTTGCAAGTGTGGGAGAGGAGTGGTTGCAAGTGTGGGAGAGGAGTGGTTGCAAGTGTGGGAGAGGAGTGGTTGCAAGTGTGGGAGAGGAGTGGTTGCAAGTGTGGGAGAGGAGTGGTTGCAAGTGTGGGAGAGGAGTGGTTGCAAGTGTGGGAGAGGAGTGGTTGCAAGTGTGGGAGAGGAGTGGTTGCAAGTGTGGGAGAGGAGTGGTTGCAAGTGTGGGAGAGGAGTGGTTGCAAGTGTGGGAGAGGAGTGGTTGCAAGTGTGGGAGAGGAGTGGTTGCAAGTGTGGGAGAGGAGTGGTTGCAAGTGTGGGAGAGGAGTGGTTGCAAGTGTGGGAGAGGAGTGGTTGCAAGTGTGGGAGAGGAGTGGTTGCAAGTGTGGGAGAGGAGTGGTTGCAAGTGTGGGAGAGGAGTGGTTGCAAGTGTGGGAGAGGAGTGGTTGCAAGTGTGGGAGAGGAGTGGTTGCAAGTGTGGGAGAGGAGTGGTTGCAAGTGTGGGAGAGGAGTGGTTGCAAGTGTGGGAGAGGAGTGGTTGCAAGTGTGGGAGAGGAGTGGTTGCAAGTGTGGGAGAGGAGTGGTTGCAAGTGTGGGAGAGGAGTGGTTGCAAGTGTGGGAGAGGAGTGGTTGCAAGTGTGGGAGAGGAGTGGTTGCAAGTGTGGGAGAGGAGTGGTTGCAAGTGTGGGAGAGGAGTGGTTGCAAGTGTGGGAGAGGAGTGGTTGCAAGTGTGGGAGAGGAGTGGTTGCAAGTGTGGGAGAGGAGTGGTTGCAAGTGTGGGAGAGGAGTGGTTGCAAGTGTGGGAGAGGAGTGGTTGCAAGTGTGGGAGAGGAGTGGTTGCAAGTGTGGGAGAGGAGTGGTTGCAAGTGTGGGAGAGGAGTGGTTGCAAGTGTGGGAGAGGAGTGGTTGCAAGTGTGGGAGAGGAGTGGTTGCAAGTGTGGGAGAGGAGTGGTTGCAAGTGTGGGAGAGGAGTGGTTGCAAGTGTGGGAGAGGAGTGGTTGCAAGTGTGGGAGAGGAGTGGTTGCAAGTGTGGGAGAGGAGTGGTTGCAAGTGTGGGAGAGGAGTGGTTGCAAGTGTGGGAGAGGAGTGGTTGCAAGTGTGGGAGAGGAGTGGTTGCAAGTGTGGGAGAGGAGTGGTTGCAAGTGTGGGAGAGGAGTGGTTGCAAGTGTGGGAGAGGAGTGGTTGCAAGTGTGGGAGAGGAGTGGTTGCAAGTGTGGGAGAGGAGTGGTTGCAAGTGTGGGAGAGGAGTGGTTGCAAGTGTGGGAGAGGAGTGGTTGCAAGTGTGGGAGAGGAGTGGTTGCAAGTGTGGGAGAGGAGTGGTTGCAAGTGTGGGAGAGGAGTGGTTGCAAGTGTGGGAGAGGAGTGGTTGCAAGTGTGGGAGAGGAGTGGTTGCAAGTGTGGGAGAGGAGTGGTTGCAAGTGTGGGAGAGGAGTGGTTGCAAGTGTGGGAGAGGAGTGGTTGCAAGTGTGGGAGAGGAGTGGTTGCAAGTGTGGGAGAGGAGTGGTTGCAAGTGTGGGAGAGGAGTGGTTGCAAGTGTGGGAGAGGAGTGGTTGCAAGTGTGGGAGAGGAGTGGTTGCAAGTGTGGGAGAGGAGTGGTTGCAAGTGTGGGAGAGGAGTGGTTGCAAGTGTGGGAGAGGAGTGGTTGCAAGTGTGGGAGAGGAGTGGTTGCAAGTGTGGGAGAGGAGTGGTTGCAAGTGTGGGAGAGGAGTGGTTGCAAGTGTGGGAGAGGAGTGGTTGCAAGTGTGGGAGAGGAGTGGTTGCAAGTGTGGGAGAGGAGTGGTTGCAAGTGTGGGAGAGGAGTGGTTGCAAGTGTGGGAGAGGAGTGGTTGCAAGTGTGGGAGAGGAGTGGTTGCAAGTGTGGGAGAGGAGTGGTTGCAAGTGTGGGAGAGGAGTGGTTGCAAGTGTGGGAGAGGAGTGGTTGCAAGTGTGGGAGAGGAGTGGTT
>OX419338.1:147500-157500 GCA_948470475.1 Galaxea fascicularis | reverse complement strand
GTTTTGTCTAGCCACAATGTTAAAGTTGCACAAAAACCTTTTCAGACGTTGAGTCATATTTTTGCCAAACCTAAAGATCCTGTGTTGAAAGAACAACGAACTGACGCTGTTTATTCTATTCCATGCAATGACTGTGATCATGAGTACATCGGACAGACCAAGCATCAGCTTGGCACGCGTTTAAAAGAGCATCAAAAAGCAGTTTTTCTTTGCAAAAACGAAAACTCCGCTTTGTCGGAGCATGCTTGCCAAACCAACCATACAATAGCGTGGGATAATTCCAAAATTATCACCACTAACCGGCGGTACCATCAACGGCTTTGTTTGGAAGCTTGGCACATCAACTCCGCCCACGCTCCTTTAAACCGTGACAATGGCGGCCTTTTACCCGACACCTATTTACACCTCATCAAAACAAAAGGTCGTTACTTAGTAAGCGTATAAAAGGGTCCTTTTTGCATCACTAGATCACCCCTGATGAAGACACTAGACAGCAGGGGGAGTGTCGAAACGTTGGGTCGTGAATTTTAACTTTTTAAGTTACATTCATTATTTTCAAACCAGAGTAGCATCAAATCATGTCTGATTGTCCACCTGGTTGCAGTGTGAACTTGAACATAGCTTAAGAAAATCTTCTATAGTACAGTGATCTTGACCGGTTGGCTCAGTTGATAGAGTGCCATACATGCATGAGGTCGTGGGTTCAAAGCCCCAGCCGGACCAGCACTCAGGGTCTTTAAATAACTGATGAGAAATGGTTAGATTTTCTAGTCTTCTCGGATAAGGACGATAAACCAGAGGTCCCATCTCACAACTCTCCACAATTAATTCTGAGGGACGTTAAAGAAACACTAGGGACATAATGAACCCTGGCTGTGACCACCCCTAGTGCTGACCTTGGGGCATCTATGACTTCTCCAAATGATTTTAAACTGCACCATGCAGTCTGGCAAAAAGTCCCCAAAAAGTATTGTAAATTAGTCTTGAAAAACCCCTTGGGGAAGGCTAATAAAAATGTATTGTATTGTATCTGATGTGATCAAACCAGTAGTACAGCTAAGGTTGTTTTTTCAGGCCAAGGAACCCTGTTTATACTGGATGTTGTTCCAAGTGGTGTAAAGGTGGTTGGCAGGTAATACACTGTATATACAGTGTGATTCTTTATGGTGTCCCCTTTTTGTTGTGCATTGTTATAATTGTATATATGTTGATGATAGTAATAAATTACTATTGATTTCTTCTGTTCACACAGCAAGTCACCATCTCTTTACGGTGTTCCCTTTTTTGTTGTGCATGATATTATATTGATAAGTAATATTTCCTTTCTGCTTTTCTCCTAGTTCCCACTTTTTCTCACCTATTTCCCTTCTCCCTTTTTCCAGTTACCACTTTTTCTATCCTATTTCACTTATTCTTTTTTCCAGTTTCCACTTTCTTCTCTGCTACATGTATTAATACCCTTCTCCTTATCCTTCACTTCCCACTTCCTACTCTCTTTTTACTTTAGTGTCTACAGTGTACTCCCTTTCTCGTCTATTTTCCACACTTTATCTCCCAGTTTTGACCTTTTGATGCTGTGTTCTACCCCACCCCATCTTGTTTCCTTCATGTACTTATTCATTTGGTTCCAGAAAATAACAATAATCAAAGAAAGGTCAATTTGGGAATTTTGAGAGGGGGGTAGTGGTGAGCTAAATTGAACTTGAAAGGTTGCCGGGGAAGAGAGAGTGCAAACCAACACACTTTCCATAAAGGATATGGGTATTTTCCAGAGCAAAAAAGTGTTGCTCATAATGAACTGAAGCAGTTTTATAAGTAATTCATTTAGATTTATCCCCTCAAAATTTGCTTGAACCAGGTGGGAGTGGGGTGAGGGCCTTTTTGACTGTTCATGGAGTGAGCACAATCAAGATTTTTGTGTGACAGCAAGTGGAGATGGTTCACTTCAGATGTGGGATCTCAAAAACCCAAAGGTAAGCTATCTCTTAATCAAGACTAATGTCATTTGATGATTTTACATTGGGCAAACTTGTATTTGTGAATGAGATCATGCACTTATCTTCCTGTGTACATAAATGAACCCCTAATCCTTTCTTTTTTTTTTTTAACAAAGGGACCAATAAGGGTTTTCAAAGAGCACACAGCAGAGGTAAATATATCATCACCTGATGCTTAGACAATGAGGACATATAGGCCAGGTTTGCTAGAATCACAAGATATTCTGCAAGATTGGCTTATCTCATGGCAGAGAAAAATGTCATCTGGAAAATATGGCATTTTTCTCTACCATGCTCAAAATTACAGTGTATGTATATATCAGGATATCTTTTGAGTACACATGACAAATATTGAGAACGCCATGGCCATACTTGGACATTGTCAGAGTGTGCTGAATAATAATGTTTATATATCCAAGTCACCCTTAGTTAATAGCTGGCAATGTTTTGTTATTGTACATGTAATTTGATCCACAGGTTTATGGAGTTGACTGGAGCTGTAGCCAACGAATGGATCAATTTTTGAGTGCCTCATGGGATCATAGCGTAAAACTGGTGAAAATAATGACTTGGTATTTTGTTTTAAATAAATCTCTTATTGTTTCCTTTATTTCTTTAGATCTATTCTCTATTTAGTTCAACCTTATTTGTTTACAAAATAATCAATATAACATGACCAGCTGTGTTTTATTTTCTGAAATAAGAACAAAGTACTGGTAAGTGTGATTGTGTCCTGTTGATTAATTAAGTGTATTAAGAATGATGTCTTCTGTAATTGAATCATAAGGCAACAGAACTAATTTCAATTGTCATTGTGAATTCTTATCATAATGTACCAGTGGGATCCAAATGGATTGCAGTCAGTGGCAACATTCACTGATCATCAACATGTAGTCTACACTGCAGTTTGGTCTCCGCACATTTCAAAGACATTTGCTTCAGGCTCAGGTACATCTTCCTGTGCATTTCAGTTAGATGAGTTGGAATGAGACAGCAGTGTTACCAAGAGTTGCCTACGTTTTTATTCATCATTTACTTCTCCAAAGTCAGAGACATCTAAATAGGTTTAAAAACTTTCAACCTCATTGAATAAATAAATAAATAAATAAATAACTTTATTAGTTTCTCCATAAATGGCTTTTAGAAAACTAATTACAATGACAATTCAATAAAATATTAAAATTGAAGAATCTAAATCAATTGAAATGTATTACATGTATATATTTGCTAAAATTAAAATTAAAACTATTCTGGCATAACCTTAGGAAAAGAGGAATTCCTTTAACTTCTTAAAAATTTGCAAGCTAGCACCATTGATAAGAGTGCATGGAAGAGAGTTCCACAAATTTGTTGCACGGTATAAAAATGTCCACCTTATAGCATCATAAATAGCAGCCTGTTTGAGGACACATCAGTGTCAAATCAGTTTTGAGCTGAAGTGAGTCAAAATTCAATTGTGTTACAGTGTTAAGTTCAAGTTTAAGGTGGACTTAATCAAGAATCAGATCTCTGAACTTAAGTGTTGCATATGACCTTTATTTCCTTTTATATAATTATTATGTTGAGTTGGCCTAGTTTGGATACTACAATGTTTGCCACTTTTAATGAATGATGAAAATCACATTATTTTGTTGCAACTGATGTGTTGTTGGGATTAAGGCATTAAGTTTCAATAAAAATCACATTGAAAGCTTTTATTAAATTGACACTGAGTTGTAATCACAATGAAAAAATTCTTTAGACTCAAGAGAGTTATTGTTCATTCCATCATTTGTTTCATACTTGCTTTTTCATGCACTTTGCTGTTTCAATATACCGGTAATATTCTGTTGAACCTCTAGGAGACCACACAATCAGGATCTGGGACATCTCAACTCCTCCTCAAGCCCAACAGACCATCAGGGCTCATGATGGAGAGGTGCTTACTTGTGACTGGGCAAAATATGATACAGTAAGTAAACTGCAAACTAGCAATATTTATATTAATTATTTGACAGTGTATATTTTTTTTGAAAGGTACTTGCACCTCAGTGGTTCACAGAGCCAGTGTTTAGCTGCAATGTCATAAACAAGTGGAAAATTTTTAGATTTTATTAATTCTCTTTGGATGAGATGGTACATGTAGGAGTAGTTCATTTCAGGACAACCAGCATGAAGAAAATATACTATGTCCCTGAATGTCTATCACCACCATGAAGTGACCAGTAGCATTATAACCCTCTGTAATTGGGATGCTAACTAATCCATCACAGAATGTTTGGCCAACATAAAGAACATTGTAATGTAATGACCAGTTCACAATAATTTTTTTCTGCACCAACAAATGGACAAGTTGTGATACATGTAGGAGTGTGCCAAGCCTTAAATAAATCAGTTCCTCATTTACATTTTCCTCTACACTGTAACATGTTGAAACAAATGAATTGGACATTTTTATTTTAATACAGCATGTTCAGAATGTAAAGTAATGTTAATTAATTTCCTTTATTTTAGAATTTACTCTTCACGGGTTCAGTGGATACAAGAATCAGGTACTGTGGTTCATATTAAGACTAATTCCTTCCGTGGTAGTTGCTGTCTTACATTTCTCATGACTGCTTGTAGTGTATTAAACCTCCCCTACATAGGACACCTTACTGTAAGTGACACATTTGTCTTAATAGGAAAACCTCCTGTAAAACACCATTTGTGAAGGATAATCTGCCTAACAGGGAAAAGGAGCACAGTTTCTGAAGAGGAGCAACTCTATTTTGGGTGCAACTTCTTGAGGCTGATACCTCTCTTTCACAGGCACCTCTCTAAAAATGGATAGTTTTCCATAGTTTTGTTTATAACAGATTTTAAAAGAAGAAATGGTGTTCTTTCATGTATTGTACGTTTCAGGACTGGAGGCCAATTTACTAGTCAGTGATTTTATCCTCTCAATTTCATCAAGTTTGTATTGCAAGAAATTGCTCAAAATATTGAAAAGAATGAGAAATCTCCCAAATATTTCATTTTGATTCCAACTTAAAAATTAATTGCTCAAAATGTGTCTACTTACAGCAATGGTGTATTTGCTGTCCAGAATATTGTTTACCAATTGAAAGCACTGGGTGAGATCCCAAAAACCTGATCCAAGGGTGATGAAACCAAGATCCTCTCCATTATGTGTAAAAAAGTCATCAAAAAAAGTTAAACCTATTTCTTGCATTTAGTAATGAGCACTGTCTTTTCGTTAGGGGATGGGATTTGCGCAACACTGCAACTCCAGTATGTAATCTTGAAGGACATCAGTATGCTGTGAGACGAATCAAGGTGGGATGCCTTAATCAACACACTGATGTATCCTGTTGGGAATCGTACTCAAGGTGGGGGGAAAACTGGAGTACCCAGAGAAAATCCTCTTGGAGCAGAGTAGAGAACTAATAAACTCAAACCACTTATGATACCAAGGCTGGGAATTCCCTACTCAGTGTTGTAACGTATGGAAGTAAGTGGTCTGTAGAAAGGGAAAGAATAATGATGGAGAAAAGGTTGCTTGAATTTAAAATGTGTTCTACAACCATATATTGAAGTTTATGTGGAGGAAAGAATTACTTGTACATGTAGGAATAAGATATGATGGCTTGTTTCTTCCTAGTGCTCTCCTCATAACAGATCAATACTGGCATCATGTTCATATGACTTTACTGTCAGAATGTGGGACGTTAGTAGTGGACCACATCTACTGGAAAGTATTGAGCACCATACAGAGTTTGTTGTTGGTTTGGATTTCAACCTCCATCTACCAGGACAGGTGGGTACTCTATGTTCTTAATAATATTAATAGGCCCAGCTTCAGCTGTAAGTGACTAGTACCAAGTTTGTATTCACATTACTACTTGCTGTTCAAAGATACAGATCATGAAAGTTTGGGGGGAAAATAAGGTCATTGAATTCAAAATGGCTCCAGTTGATGTTTATGCAAATTGGTCTAACTAATAATAATAACAATAAATAGGTGCTTAAAAATGCATTATACATCACATGAAAACATCATTCAAAATTGTACAAAATGTCTCTGATTTTGAGTTTGCCTCCCCCTAAACCATATAATTATTATAAACTCTCAAAAATATTATTCAGTTTTCTGACAACTGTGACTTGTAGCACGATACACATGTACATCAGTGTAACATGGGGCACTTTCATGAAAATGTGTAAAATATCCCCAAAACATCTTTACTTGCCAGATATTAAGCAATTAACATCAAACAAACATATTTGGAAAAATTTCATAGTAAAATTCTTGTTTGCACCTTACTTTAGAAACTACTTAAAATCTTTTTTGGGTGTGGCACCTGACTATTTGGCTTGCTTAGCATGACTATTATTGCTAAAATACAACAAAATTAACTGACCCAACTACTTCTAACTCATGTATACTACAAAGAGGCATTTTTTTTCTTCATCTTTTCCGCATTTGAAAGGCTATTCCTCTCAGTATTCATCTCGGTTTAACCCTTGACCAACCTCGTGCACTATTGTAACGCAATCAAGATTACCTCATGGTCTCCTACTTTTTGCCCCTGCTTTGTTATAAAAACACCCCCACATACTAAGGAGAGGTTACACAGGTCTTCTTCTATGTTTCTTGTAAATTTCAGCTGGAAAATGGCTTGCATTGTACTTTCATTCGGGAAGTTTTCTGCTACGAGCGTGGTGGTAATTTGATCGTTACGCTTGCATGGCGTTCAACTGGAAATATGTTTCTGATTCACTGTTTGTAGAATTTCTTCGTTTTAAACCTACTGAAGACTATAACACTTAGCAGGATATGAAGACCAGTAACTGAACTGTGTTGCAACTTTGTATCAGCAACCATTGTTCACTGGAGGCTGAGATACAGGTTCTCTTGTGGGTAAGTAATGTTTAATTTTACTCATCGAAAGTACTCAACAGATTTGTTTCCGATCACGAAAATTCTTTATTTCTTCATCGCCGTCAGCAATCTTTGAAAACCTTTCTTACTCGATTGTAAACAATGTTATGAACTTTACTCAGACAAATTCTCTTCTTTTGTAGATGCGTTTGGAAGTCGCCAGCCTCATATTTGTAAAGCATGGAGCGCTGTTGGACCTTGAGCGTTACACAAGCACTTTATTGCAGGGTGTCTACAAACCGAAGACCGAAGACCGAAGACCGAAGACCAAAGACCGAAGACCCCCGCTAAAACGTTTTATTTGACCCTAAAACATCGAAATCGAAGGGGTCTTCGTTTTGTAGTTTTACCCAACTCAAACTACAAAACGAAGACCCCCGCTAAAACGTTTTATTTGACCCTAAAACATTGAAATCGAAGGGGTCTTCGTTTTGTAGTTTTACCCAACTCAAACTACAAAACGAAGACCCCCGCTAAAACGTTTTATTTGACCCTAAAACATCGAAATCGAAGGGGTCTTCGTTTTGTAGTTTTACCCAACTCAAACTACAAAACGAAGACCTTCGCTAAAACGTTTTATTTGACCCTAAAACATTGAAATCGAAGGGGTTTTCGTTTTGTATTTTTACCCAACTCAAACTACAAAACGAAGACCTACGCTAAAACGTTTTATTTGACGCTAAAACATTAAAATCGGCTGTCATAATCGAAAGCCCTATGTCATCGATACGCATCCAGTGACGCAGCCTCTCGGAAATGGCAATGGCCTTGTTCTTGTGGGGAAAGACAACAGCCCTGAAGTATGGATGTCTCTGTGTGTGTGGCTTTGGCAACGACTACACCATAGCGGAGTGGATCCACAAACAGCTCAGTCATTAGCGGTCGTTACACTGGAGACGAAGTAAGTGTACTTGAGTTTAATCTTTGCTAATAATGTAAGTTACCCTAAAATCAGCCAGGGAATCAAACCTACTATTCGCTGATTGTAATAATAAATTATTCCACGAGAAGGTACCTAAATAAATGGTTAAGTGCTTCAACATCTCTTTTCTGGTCTTGTCCCCCAGCAAACGTCTTACCAAGACAGAGGGCAAGGCTTCAACCAAACCTTCTGTTTGCACATTTCCACTCAAACAATCGACCATCCAACAAATTGTCACTCTACAAAACTAGTAACCAATAAGGATACAATCAGATAGATTTTACAATGTGTAAACCTGTGTGTGCATGCCAGGCACTAGAAAGGGAAAGGGAAGGGGGAAAGCGCCGGGGCGCGAGCGCGAAGCGAATGGAGCGAGAGAGTGCTTTGTGCACTCGTCCGTCCTCCCCTGCCTTTTCCCTTTCTAGCGCCTATCACGCAGGCTACGTGTAAACCTCGCATCTTGATTGGGGGAAAGGAGTCCTGTGTGACATAAAATTTTAACGCGAGTTTATTTTTGCATATTGACGACTTTTTCTGTTTGCCGGAACTAATTTTAGGGACTGCAACTGATTGTTTCCCCCTGCTGGGAATTAATGTTTTCGATTTCCAGAAAGTCCCTTTCAAATGGAACTCAATTTTCGTTTCTTATTTGACTGCGTGAAATCAAATACTCAAAAAGTACTTAACAGGTTTTGACGTCATTTGTGCGTTATCAGAGTGCACTCGCATTGCAAATGGAATCTTTTTGTTAATTAACAATTATTGGACGAGGTTGAGCAAAATATAGTGATTTGTCAGTGGCAAGCAGATCAATTAATTGCCGGAGCAATTAGCAAGACACCGGCAAATCACGGTATTTTGCAAAAACTGAGTTCAATCACCGAGCTTTTTTTCCATAATTAAGCGTGAAACGATTTACCATTTTACACTGAATTTGAAGAGCATGGACGCGTGAACACAGCTACGCATGAGAAGAATATTATTTGCAGCAAAGTCACAGTTGGACGTCAATGCGCTTGAGCAGACCATTATTTCCAGGTCACGTGGTAGGCTCTGTGCCAATAAAAATTAAGAAAAAGTATTGATTGATAATTATAGTTAGCAAGTCTGCTGCCTTCAGCCAATTTTTTCACTTACAACCTTTTGTAGGGGAACATTTCTAATTTTGGTTTTGTTTGCTTAAGTTCTTCTTACTCAGATGTCAAAGACATTTTCTCTACTGCTCATTCAGAGGGAAAACAGGTAAGGAGAAGCTGATTTAAGGAGGCTAGAAAGGGTTTTTTGCCGAGCGCGGGCGCGCGTAAGCAACACACGCCATCTCCAAAACAGCAAGAGCACGCGTGTGTCGCGCATGCTCAAATGGTAATCTTGTCCACTTGAAATTTTATGAAGTTTCGCAACTTTAGTCACTTTTATTATATGGAGGAGAGTGTTTTACTGGGAACTAAACCACTCGTAGATTCCATACGCTACTTCATCCGGGACCCGAGTGGCGTATTTTCCCTATGTCACCTTTGTGAGTGTCGTATCGTTCAGTGACGTCACGATTCCCGCCTTTTACTTTTGTTGAATTGGTAGTCTCCATATAATAAAAAGAACATATATTACACGTTGGCTCGAAGATATGAATTTTATGTTCGAGTGGCAAGAACAATATCTCACTCGTTCGCTTCGCTCACTCGTGTGATATTGTTCTTGTCAGGGCTTCATTTAAACTAGCTCTGCTAAATTGGATGCCCCTGGATAAATAAATAAATTCATATCTTCGAGCCACCGTGTAATATCCTCTACATATTTCCGCTTTTGCTCGGTACATTTTTTCGGTAACCTACATGATTTTTTTTAAACTGAAATATTTTGAAGATCATCCCTGGTAACGTATAATAAAGAAGTTTGAGGAGATTTCACCTACCTGTTGTTAAATAAGATAAAAGATTTCGATTTTAGGGGCTCAACTGAATGCGTCATATGGTTGCTATGGTAACAGGTTTCCTAAAATAAATGTCATGTAATGAATCTAGGATGTTTCTTTTAGTTCTGAGCCAAATTTCATTGTGATACGATGAACCAAACATAATTTAGAAAATAATTTGTAGAACTTCTCTCGGGAAAATGAAAACTATTTCGAACCACCTTAGGACAAATATATACTTCTTAGGAGTGAAAGATGACAACCAG
>OX419338.1:35000-137500 GCA_948470475.1 Galaxea fascicularis | reverse complement strand
AAGCTTATAAATATAATAGGTAGAGTTCGTGGCCTTGTTAATTTTTTTTCAAGCTGAAAATCACTAAAATATTGAAATCAGGTTGGGTAGTATGGGAGAAGGGTGAGTTGCCATGGGAACCATAAATTGAGATAAATAGCTGCAATATTCTAAGATTAAATTTACAGAGCCACTATGAGTAATAGGTTGAATGAAAAGATCAATATTTGAACTTCAGAATGTCATATGAGTCGGTTAATACTAACTCCTGCACTAAACATGACTTGGCTAACCTTAAACCTTTGCTTACATGTAAAATGTTCCTTGAAGGCTTGTTGCTAAATACATTTTCCTTGGTGGATAAAATAAATCAAAGTGGCTATGAGCCACTGAACACAAAACACTTGCATGTGTATCATTTTAATGAGCTTGTGTTACATTTTACACATGATTGAGTCTAAAAGTCTAACAATCTTCTTTGAAACAAATAACCCTATGCTGTCTGTGCTTTTTTTTTACATTTGGTGAAATTTGCATGATTATAATAATTATTATTTTGGTTGTACAGTTTTATGGTTAGAATTTTAGTTTATTTTAGCAGATTCACAAAATACTTAACAGGAATGTTATATATACTTATTGTACCCATGCCATAGAGTCACCCAATACAGTCTCAAGTAAGTAAAGCATCCCTAGTATGACAAAGAAGTTAAGGATATACATGTGTGGTTGAAAAAGTTGCGATATTCGGTGAGGAGTGCATGGGGAAAATCTGTGTAAGTGACTAGGTGGCTTGTTAATGTTGTTTTGAAGTACATACCATGAAAATCAGCCACATAACTACCAGCTGGAAATGGCATACCGGTAGCTATTATGCCACTTAAAAACAGAGAAAGGTATAGTACTTGATTCGCTAGTACAAAGCTGTATTAACTGCTGATTGGTTGGCTTAGGTAGTGCTGGACTTCAAGGTCATGGGCTCAAGCCCTGGCCGGACCAACACTCAGGATCTTTAACTATCTGAGGCGAACGTAATAACATAGACAACAACAACAACTTTATTTGTACCCTCCATTAATTTAGATTATCCAAAAAAAAGTATTTCATGAAAAATGGAAAGAGTACAGGCTGCTCATAATAATCTGCAAATGGTTAGACTTTCTAGTCATTTCAGATAAGGATGATAAACCATAGGTACCGGTACTGCTTAATAACACTTGTTCATGATAACTTTGTGGGACATTAGGGAGCCCACACACTGATTAGTTCCCAGTGTTGTGGTCTGGCCTTTGGGTTGGTGCTTTGGGTAGTTTTAAACCCCCTTGACAGAAATGTACAAACTCTGAAACATCAGACTAAGATTGTGTGGTTCCAGAAAATATTGATCTGTCAGTAGCCTGTTGTTCAAAATCCCCAAAGCTAGGCTACTTAAGGTTACCATGTACCTTCAGGGGTGTCTTGCGTCCAAGCGATGTAGTGTGCCCGCTTTAAACTGTAGATACCTAAACCCCTGTATCAAATTATTTTATTATCTTTATTTTTATTATCTTCTTGCCACAGAATAAATTACAGATAGAATAGAAAAGGTAATAAATAGCTAATTAATATTAAATTTAAAGTGAACATATAACTTGGAAGGAGTGACTGTGGCGGGGAAATCTCCGAGAAGCAAAGCTTATGAGGAATAGAGATTTCCCCCCACGGGTATTGAAATACTACTAGGCGGCATTTAACAATAAAGAAAAGACATGTATTTTAAATATATACCGTAAGTGTATTTAGACAAAAAGATAGATATAAAGTGTTATGATATTCAGGTTGTATCTTGTCTGGCCCTTAAAAATGATTTGATCACACGCTTGAATATATTAAAAGTCGGGGCGTTTTTGATGTTGCTCGGTAATGAATTCCATATCCTAGGACCTTGAAACAGGATCGAAAATTTTTTGATATTTGTTCTACAGGTATGAGGTCGGTAAAGGTCTCAGTATCTTGTTGAATATTGATGAATCTGATTTCCAGTTTGAAAGATTTGATTAAAAGCAGTAGGTAAAGCGTCATGATGATATAGGTACATAAAAGAACTTACTTGGAGCGAGTAGATACTAAAGACATCAAGAATTTTTAAATTTGCAAAAAGAGGTTTACTTGAAGCCTTGTAGTCAGCCTTTGAGATCGCCCGGACTGCTCTTTTCTGTAGTAGGTAAATTCGTTGCAGGTTGGTAACATAAGTAGAGACCCAAATTAAATTGCAGTAAGTAAGATATGGATAAGCAAGGGCATAGTATAGTGTAAGAAGAGATTTTGAGGGAAAATAGTATTTAGCTTTATAAAGTAACCCAACAGATTTGGAAATCTTAGCCATAATATAATTTACATGAGTTTTCCACGTAAGGTGCTGATCAATATAAACTCCGAGAAACTTAGTATTTTCTACTTGTTCAAGAACATTATTTTCTATGACATTTAAATTAAAGCTTATAGAGCTGACTATCAAACTATGCCAAGAATTTTGAAATAAAATGAAATGTCAAAGTCTTCATGAAGTCTAAATGCTAGCATCTGAATCACCTTTTAACTTGTTCCTCAGTTTCTGGACCCAAAGCACTAAAAGAAGGTGTCTGCATTTTGCCATACTCAATACAGTGAAAAGTTACAAAACATTTTCGAAACAGCATAAAAACAATGTTAAGTGATCATACAAAAATTGCTCTCAGAGAAAAAAAAATTCAAAATAAAAAAATTTGCAGCCACTGTCAAAATTTGAGGGCAAACAAACAAATTTCCTTTGAGTTTTAGCAGTTCAAAGTGTCCCCTTCAAGTGTTGATTTGAAAAAGCAGCGCTAAGAATGTCAATCAAATGGGTAATTTTTACTTCTGGCTAAAACATAAAACCGCTATTTCTCTGCCAATGTTTAATCTTTTTCAATACTTTTTTGTACATTAGAGATCACATTTCAATCATTACTTAAACCCAAATTTGAAGAAAATTGCTGATGTGAAGGTAAATGGTAACCTTAAAGCTGCTGCAAACTGATTCCAAAATACATGTAAAGGTTTATCTGTGTCTAGTATCCTTCAACCTTTCACTTCTTTTTCTATTACCGTAATTATTTGAACAGAGTGAACCCCGTAATACACTAAAATTTGGTTTTATCAGCAGTTGATAGTGTAAATTGACCACCATACAGGGATTCTAAAGGCTGACGCTTCGAGTGCTAGCCCTTCGTCAGAGCAAATTGAGGAATTATGGGTTGTGTGTAGTTTTTATAGTGGAGTAGGAGCTATGCTATTGGTGGCAACATGAAAAATAGGAATACATTAGTTAAATTAAAAGCATTCATCAATACTTGGGGATTAAGGGTGCCGATTTGGAATATGAATTTTTGTTCCAGGTTCTCGCAGCTTTTCATCATACCTTGATGTAGGGAAAGGCCGCAGATAGCTAATGTATTGTTTGGAGTCATTAGGTGGTACCATAATAGACTGTCTTAAAAAGTTTGACATTCTGATAGGGGAATGCTCTTTAGAATGTTTCATCTTACAACTGCATTCATTCCAACCAAAGCAGAACACCTTCATTATGGCATAGCCCCAAAAGAATGTACAAGTTATTGTCAATCATTCTTTTTTCCATTCTTATTTGTTAAATTCCTGTCTGGAGGGAACAGTGTCATTGTCAACAAACCAAATGCTGCTATCATAGCACCAGTGGTTCCTGGTGCATAGACACTAAACTCTTGCAGAACTCCACCTAAGGCAGGGGAGATCATACGAGCAAATGACAGCAGTGAGTTCCCTATACCAAACACTACACCTTTCTCATCATCTCTTGATCGGTGGAATGTCAGGTTAGTCACACAAACCCGACTCACTGCACTTGATACTGCAAGTGGAAAAATACAGGCCGAAACACAGTAAATATTGGGTGAATATGTTATGCCAAGAATTGATGCTGTAAGAATATATGAAAAGTGAAGCAGCATTTTCGAATCATTGTGATGGTAGAAAACTGCAAGTGGGCCTATTAAGAGTCCAGACAAACCACCAACTAAACCATTAAATGACATTATGTATCCATTTGTCTTTGGGGTAGTATGAAAATGAAATTCTAACATTGACATAAAATTGCTGCGGAAAACTAGCATTGAAAATCCCATCACACAGCGAATAACTAGCATGTCCATTACACTACTAAAGGAAGCAATTTTATGACAACCAGTGGCCTCAGCACTGTTTGCAGCCTCTGTGGTTGCTCTGTTTTCAAGTTCTGCTTGATCACATTTTTCCTCTGTCAAGAAACCAATCAATTTACTCTCTGTAATCTCTGCATTTGCTCTATTATCATGCACTACTTCTGTTCTTGATTCACAAGTGTTAGTCTTCCCTTCCAACTCCTCCACTGGTTTCACACAAAACCATACAAAGAAAAAATTGATCATAAAAATAACACCAGTTAAGGAAGCTACTTTGGAAAAGCCATTTGACTGCATGGCTAAGTGTCCTCCGATCAGTGGACCAATCACAAAGCCAAGACTGGAAACAGCATTAAAATTGCCAAACACTTTAGGACGATCCACAGATGGTGAGACATCGGCAAGATATGTCTTCGACACACTTTGACTGTGCTTGAAAATCCCTGTGGAGAATAAACAGTCTGAAAATATTTGAAACAAGACAACCAAAAAGTATAGAGAATGCCTTTTTGATAGTGCCATTGATTAATATTATTGATTTATACAGTGCTGCTCTTTTTTATTACCCCCTAAACATTTTTAGGGGGTAATGAAATATTTTAGCTTGTTGGTCTAACAAAATTTTGGATGAAACCTCACAATCCTTTTATCCCGCTCTTGCTTGATCAGATCAAAACCACATGACATTAAGAAGAGAGAAATTATGAAAAAACAACTCTGGAGGGAAGGGATTGGAAATATACTGTATACCTTTTTCCAGTGAAGCCTGTGAGCAATATCGGACAACAAGAGAGTAAGTTGTCAAATATCCAGACAGTTATTATCAAAACAACGAACATCAATGTTTTACCTGCAGGAATCCTACAAAGGGCCAGCGAAAGTAATGTTGTTGGAAGTGCTGTAAGGAAATAACCAATGCTGGCTCCCACAAGGCTTAACAAAAGAAGCTTCTTCCTGCCAAGTAGGTCACTTAGTTTGCCCTAACAGAAACAAAAGCAATATCAAGTGAACAAAAAAGAGACTGACTACAGCAAAGTATATTAGACCAAGGAGACTATGGCATTGGTGCCATTTAAGCACAATAATAATTCTTTATTGTGTGTTTGCTTTGGCTCTGCATTGCTTTGATACATGTTAGGCCAACAAAGCTTGTGCCACTTTTTCAACCAATGAGAAGCAAACCCAAAACCAACCATGAATTGTACATGCACATTTTCCCATGCTTGGTGCCTGGTGCATGTAATTGCTTCATATTCTGATTGCTTGTTATAATGATTTTCACATCTGTTGTGACTAGTCAGTGAAATTCCTAATTAGCTTTGGTTTTACAACACTAAATATTGAAAACCACTCTAAGCGCAGTATAAGCAAGACTGTATGTTATAATATGTAATTACCACAAACACTCTCAGGCTTTTAACTGTGAAATAGCTATGGTAATAATGAGCCAGGGTAGTCAAAGAGGGTCTCAACTGCTCTTACCATTATTGGGCTGGAAAAGAACTGAAGACCACCATATATTGAACCTGCCAAGACAGACCAGCAGCCACCATTCAGAATACAAAACGTTATCCTTCAGCCTAGATTCTAGAATACCCCACCACTTATTTGCATGTGAGTAGTGTTTATTGTTATCTGTCTCATTCTTCAAACGATGCTGACAATAGTGGTCAGAAGTGGCGGGGTATTCTGAAATTGCTCCATCCTTCATTTCCTGGAGAATGCACTCTAAGACAGTCATATACTCTGATATTAAAACGGTTCCTTTACAGCTTTCGAGAACCCCCTCCGCCTCACAGGGAGTGAAGAAAATTACTTATTCCAAAAAAATAATACTAAAAAATAACAAGTTGATCACAGAATAATTATTCAGTTGATACTTGCCGAAACAATCAATGCTCATATTTAATATTGCTCAAAATAAACTGAACAGATGTTCCCAAGGAACATCCATCAGCTGGGTATGGGGTACAGTCACAAGCCTTTTTTCACCTACCTATGAGTCCCACAAGCGATGGTGATGCACCTAACTCCCTGGCTCTATGCGTAAGTAAAGGCAGTAGGCAACTGACGGCAAATAAATCCTGTTTTATAAACACAAAAATATACAGAAATATTAATCTTCCTGTTCTTTGAAACAAAAACTGAAAAGCTGTTACGTTCTTGAGATCGTACCAAAAACCCCACACAATATAGGCAGTAAACCAACAGAGTTTCCTCTCTGACTTTAAGAAGAGACGCTAAAGTAATCTTTGGCCAGATAGACCCAAGAATACCATGCATCGCCGGGCCTTTTTCTTCGGTGCCTTGAGGTTTGATTGTTCTGTTTCGGGAAGTTTAAACTGAGGAAGACTGGTGACTAAAGGGTATATTCATATTTGAATAATTAAGAAGGCCTTTTTTCGGCTTATTGTTCCCCCACTTTTGTAGAGAAATTTCTTTAGTTCGTAAAGGAAAAACGTCACAATTACCATTAGCAAATTTTTAGACACGCATTTAACTAGCGGGCATAAAGAGTAACATTTAGGTAGCGATAACTTGTTAAATAATTTTTCACTGATTTCTAACCTAATGCTTCTTCAGGTTAGACTACGAGTAGTCGGTTTTTGTTCCTGAAATCCTCGGCGCGCGGAACTGTTTATATTATGCAAATTAGGGAAAGAAACGAGGAGAGAATGGGGAGAGACCCGCGCTTCTCGCGGCTCGCGGCTGCTCGCGCTCACCCCTCGCATATCATATCGCAACCCTCGCAACCCTAGGAAAAGAAAGAGACTGCTCGCAGTCTAGCTTCAGGTTTATGTCCCGTAATTGGCTTTTTTCGGCGAGCGGGCCTCTCAGTAAATAAAAGATTGAAGACATGACTGCGTTCTGACAATGACGCAAAAGACAAAAGCGACATGTAGTAACCTGATAATACTGATTAAACAGTCATAACGGAAAACAGACTGATTTTCTCTAATTGGCATTGTAAATGAATCTACAAATGCCAACAACAAAGAAAAATTTAAGTTAAAGATTCTGTTACTCAGTAATTATCAGCCACTGCCTCAGTTTTATTTTTTTCCGTCAGCCTGGCTATACTGTTTTGTGCATTTCCATTCTAATTGATACACTGGCGGTTTACTTCCCTGAGTTGAATGGGTTGACGTAAAATCGCGTGAGAGATGTATATGAAATAAATCGGCCCTTACTTCGTGTACCGGCACAGATGACGTAAAACAAAGAAATTATTGTTTTCTGTCAGTGCCTTAGGGATTTTGAGGTATTGTTCCACGTTTTCGTTCTTTTGTTTTACGTCATCTGTGCCGGTACACGAAGTAAGAGCCAATCAATCATATAAACTGCGAAAATGAAATGCAGTACCATCTGCGGTGTAGGAGATTTCAATCCATGATAGTGAATGTAAACATCGGGCAATCTTGAAATGTTTGTCGTTTTCTGTCCTGTAAAAGCATCGTTCTTTAAGTTTGAAATTGAGCGTTTTGTTGGATAATTTTAAACGCGTTTCCAGGCATTTCAGAGGAAGTGAAATCAAGATTTTCCGGGGGAGCATGCGCCCGAACCTCCTAGTTAACTGACGCTTACGTATTGGACATATTGGCCTTTCAGCCCTCCGACTCCAAAGCATGCTGCGCAGGCCCTGATTGGGACATAATACATATTTTTCGAACTAATCTAACCTTACTTTTCTTCCGAGAATGTTTCCAAACGCCCGCACTTTCTCCCCCTACCCTGGTCAGTTTTGTTGTCTTCCATTAATGGTGGATCTTGACAAAGAAGACTTGGAAAACGACGTTTTTGTCTGAATACCGTGTTAGCCATCATGGTCACTGAATACAATGATGATACCCGAGGCAAAAGTCTTGTCCATAACTAATCCATATCCCTTTTTTCCCCTTCTTTGGGGAGAAATGTTTATCATTATAAAGACTATGATTTGTTTTCTTTTTTTTTTCTTACGATCAAACGTTTTATGACAAAGTTGTGAAATGGGCTTGATTTGGCACGTTATCGCGTGATTCGTGTGAACACAGTGTGAACGCCACTTCCGGGAGCAAGGGAGTCAGACCCAGTTCTCCCTAATTGTCCTGGCGAACTCCTGCTACGTTTGTGCTTGAATTCGAAAACTAATTGTTGTTTTAAAGGTTTTAATCCGTTTTGTTTACAATTAAGTGACAAGTCCCAGTCCAGCGGAAAAATGGGGGCGCGGAAGAACCTGTTGGTTTGTCTAATTGTTCAAGTTTCGCCTTTGATCGCTGTTGATTTGAAGGGCCATTTAGAGCCTCTGTTCTCTTACGGTAAGAAATTGCAGGTGGAAGTGTACGATGGATTTCCCACGGCAAAGGAATTCTACAACAAATTTGTTAACATTCCAAAGCCAGTTCTCTTCCGCAGTGGATCACTGCAGCACCCAGCGTACGCTCTGTGGAGCAATGAGTATTTCCTTTCTTTTCCGGAAAGCGAGGAACACTTAGTCACTGTAGAGTTGGAGAAAAAAGAAAATCGTACGGTGGCAGGAGAAGATGTGATTTTTGCTGACTTTGTTCGAGAGTTGAATTCCTCAGGAAAATACATGGTCAGCTCCGTACCAGAGTTCCTCAGGTGTTTATAATGAACTGTTCTTGGGACCCCTGAATTACTACAATGATAACTTTCACAACATCAGTACTGGGTGTTGGGGTATTTCTCGCGTCAAGCCAATCAGAAACCGGGGAGTGGTGCGGGTGGGTTGTACACGACAAAGGAGCAGCATCCTATGTTCACGCGAGTGAGAACTGAAATTCACAAAATTGATATTGCAATGAATACTTTTTACATAATAAAATAAAACTCTCAAGGATTTATAACTATTTGAACATTTGATTAAGTGTCCTTCCCAGTGCTGTGATCCAAGATTTTTGGGAGTATTCATTTTAAGTTCTAAGATCATTCTGGGTGCCCAAATTAGAGTGGGTCCCATGCCCGGGGGGGAGAGGGGGGTACTTCCAGAAAAATTAGGTAAGGTAAGGTAAGGTAAAATCTTTATTTAGACACAGAATTTCCTTCAGGAATTTACAATATTGAATGAAATAAATAAATCTAACTACCTAACTAAATTAATTACTAAAAGCTATTACACTTCCTGAAACCCTTACCCTATTTCAGACCTGCCTTATAATCAGTTCCCTTGGTCAGACCAATGTTAAAGACAATGTTTATACACTTTTATTAAGTTGGACACAAAACTGTACAAAGTTTTGAGCTTAAAATTCCACACTATAAAGCAGGTTGTATCATGTGCTATCCTATTTCAGACCAACATGGGCAAAATTGATACCCTATTTCTGACCAAACAGCTAAAAAACCATACCCTTTGGTGCTGCACGTACCCATATAGCCCATATAAGGGAGTAACCCCCCCCCCCAGGGTCCCATGGTCTGCTAATAATGACCTGAGTCATTTCATAAATATGAAGTTTTTCTGTAATACATGGGCATTTTAAATTTAAGTAATTATGCTGCTAAAGGTTTCTATAGCTGGCTATTAAATTGGTCACTTTTTGAACTGTCGATATGACTGTTAATATTCATTTCAGAGGAACAGCTATTTAAATGATTAATTCCAACTATCATTGTTCTTTTTGTGTTTTAATTTAAGATGGTCAATTCTAGATGCAGTAACATCTGATCTATTTGTATAGTGAGATGGAAAGCAAGATTTAAATTATTTTGTGGCCACCACTTCATCCATCCTCAGCATCTGGTGCATCACAGTACCCTTACACCTGCAGGCACCCATTAGGCCCCTTTTTGTAATGGTGTTAAATAGTTATTAATGGCTATGTAATTTATTGTATACTACCATTGTTTTCCTCCTTCAATGTTTTGCTTTTGTGCCACTTAAACCAGCAAGCCATCATCTGTTTCTGTGCAGGTTAAGATAAGGTACATATTTACCAGCACCTTTAATCACCCCTCTGTGGACAACAGTTGTGGTTTGTCATGCTGCTAGTAATAATATAAGTTCTAAGAATTAAAATCTAAGACAATCATCTTTCTAGGCAAGATGTGCTTTTGCCTCCTTCAATATCTTGTACGGATATAACACAAGGAAACCTCATACAAGATGTAAGTACTTAAGCATCACCTTTTTATAGCATTTTATTTGCTTTCTCTTGAAACCAGCATTTAATTTTATAAGACAAACTTGTGGTGGGTATCCCGAGTAATAGTAGCTCCATTATGCTGGAATTTATCAGCAGATGGTATCATGAACTGCTTTAAATTTACAATTTGAAAGCCTTCATAATTTTTTCAATTAATTTGTTATAATTAATAATATAATTAGCTTAAACCGGCTAAACTTCATTGTTATTATTATATTTATAATTTTGTCATGTTTATAATTTACTAATAAAATTAACAAATATACATATTAGCCAACCTACCAACCAAAACTAGTGAACAGTAAATTCAGTTAGTTTGTAGATGGGCATATTAAATTTACACCATTAGGAGACCCAAGTAAGTGTAGATATACATGTACTTGGGCTATCTCCTTTTGAATCACTTTCTTGTGATTATTGCAGATGTTGTGGCTCAGTAGTGGAGGAACAAAGTCTGTTCTTCACAATGATCATGCTGAGAACATTATGTGTGTCTTCAGGGGAACTAAAGAATTTTTCTTGATAGACAAGCAATATCAAGAGTTGGTAAGGAAAGCATTTGTCTTTACTGTTCATTTGTTTTAAATATGTCAAGTTGTGAAAAATTCAGATTAACATAACACAAAGTATTAGTCACTACTCAGTGTTCATTATTTATTAAATTTAGTATCGTAAAATTCCGAAAATAAGCCCCTCCATTTATAAGCCCCTCCAAATATAAGCCCCCCAAACGTGAAACACAAAAACCCCTCCGTTAAATAGCCCCTTTGAATATAAGCCCCTGGGGGCTTATACTTGGAAATTGCCCTCAAATGCAAAATTAAACAAAGCAAAAACGCTACAGGAACAAAATTTTATTTATACGCCAAAGAATTACTACGTACCAAATGTCAATAAAATTCACAGTTTATTGATGTTTCCAAAGTTCGTGCTTCACTCTTTGCTTGGATGTTTTCAGCCCATAGATTCCAAACTGTTGGCGACAAGTCTGGACTTTTTTTTAAGATTCATTTTTTTGTTTGAACAGTTTTTGTTGACGTTATCTTACCTTTGAACTGAGTATTGCGTTTTCAATAAAGTAATTTGCGGCTGTTTTTTTAAGTTTGCTTGGCTGAGTTGTTAAAAGATCTACGTCGGGGTCATGTAGCAGAGTTTCAGTGAAAGCTTTGTGGAAATTACTGCCATTAATTTTCTTCCAAGTATAAGCCTAGCGATTTTGAAACGCAAATTTCCCACCGTGTATAAGCCCCTCCAAAAAATAAGCCCCTCAAAAAGTGCCTTTGAAATATATAAGCCCCGGGGCTTATTTTCGGAATTTTACGGTATGACTTTGTTTGCTGTCTTTTAGGTGAACGTGACAGAACGCGGTTATTCTGAGGTAGATGTTGACAGGTTTGTTTTGTTTGCTTTTGTAATAACAGTGCCAGTGTGCTCTGACTGGCAGCTGAATTTTTCCCATTAAGGATGGTGTTGCATGAGAAATAAGAAATGAGATAATTCACCTCGGGCATCAAAACCCAATGCAAGTTGATACTTGAAAAACATGCAGTTTTGTGTGGTTTTGGTTTTTATCAATGTATGCACCAGAAATGCTAATTCAAATGAACGTCCAGTTATGAGGTATTAGTTAAATACTTAATAAATGTGGGTTGCTGAGATGAGTGAACAATAATATTTGAACGCTGTTATGCTTTACTCATTTTGCTATCTTTCAGTGTTTTATTAGCAGACTTATAAGGGAGCCGTACACTCTAAGGGGGTGTTATAGGTAAAATTTTGGGAAAATGAGGTGAATTGACTGATTGAAAGAAAGAAAGCGACCATAGAAAAGGGTATATACAAAAGTCAGTTTGTCTGCTTACGGGGATAATGATGATATAATAATAATTAAGAAAAATAGAAAACATGTACCATGTTTCTATCGAGTTACAGAAACACAAGTGGACTTTTGGAAGAACGAGAAATGCTGTGGGAGCCATAGGCGAGTGTTGCCACAGCTTTTTCAAGTTTCAGAGAATACCGCCAAAAAAAAAGGAAAACAACTTGTTAACTTTGATTATCAAAATGCAAATTCTCTTTGCTCACGTCATCATTGCATCAACAGTTCACGCTAGTTCTGTGTTACTATCAAGTTATAGAAACACGATTTCTAACCAATCAGTGTGCGTATTTTCTTAAATAGGACTGTTTTCTAATAATATTTACAAACTTGCATAGTGCTATTTACGTACAGAATGATCAGTAGTAGCTTTCCATTCATCTATAATCTAAAAACTATTCTGAGTAGAAGAAAATGTACAATAAAATTTACCGTCACACTTCATTCTTGGTACAAGATATCAAGATATGCTTCCTATCTACATTTCAGATCCTAGAAATATGCATCACTCTTTACAGATAAACTGAGTTTAATGGCTTAGCTTGCACAAGTAGGTTCATGATGTTTTTAAGTATGCATTTAACAATATGGCAAAACAGTAAATTTTTCAATGTTACTCATATTGTTATGATTGTTTGCTTCCTTCCACCCCTGTTTCTAGTGTTGACATGAACAACTATCCTGGACTCTATAACATAGAGTATCATTTTGCTTTCATTGAGCCGGGTGACTGTCTCTATGTGCCTTTTCTCTGGTAAGTGTTTCGATTGTACGGGCTATTACTCTCTCCTCTTTTGTCTTCAAAGGCTGCCATTAAATTGCCTTTTAATTATTTATTCACGTTTTCCACAAACCTAAGTTACAAAGTATCACTAGATAAAATTGTGGTGATTATTATATATTATTCTCTACCTCAGTATTTACAGTCGGAGTTAGAAAGTGTTCAGAAAAGAGCTCTGGCGTGTATTTTTCCTAGAATGCCGTACAGGGAAGCCTTAGAGCGCGCCTAGTTAAAAATCGTCTCGATATGCTTATATAATTCTAGAATACTGATATGCTAGTCGCTTGGCAACGGGCGAAGGGACAACTGAAAAGAAATCGGAGTCCCAGGCAGAAATCGAACCTACAACCTCCGTAACACCGGTCGGATGCTCTAACCACTGAACTACAGGAACCCCTGGTGAGCTAGGTTGTTTATCTAGGTTCTTATACAAAGTGTCCCACTATGGTCTGCGGGCTCGACAATGTAAATGCTATTCAGACATGATCATTCTCACGGGCATATTACACCTTACCATCACTAATAGTCATTATCATGTCTGAATAGCATTTACATTGTCGAGCCCGCAGACCATAGTGGGACACTTTGTATAAGAACCTAGATAAACAACCTAGCTCACCAGGGGTTCCTGTAGCTCAGTGGTTAGAGCATCCGGCCGGTGTTACGGAGGTTGTAGGTTCGATTCCTGCCTGGGACTCTGATTTCTTTTCAGTTGTCCCTTCGCCCGTTGCCAAGCGACTAGCATATCATCATTCTCACGGGCATATTACACCTTACCATCATTAATAGTCATTAATTCTAGAATACGTTATAACATGGAGAGGTCTAATTAACATTTGTCTCTATGAAAAGTTTCTTTTTAAAAGGGGAAATACTCTCAGCCTTCCTGATATGATAAGGAAACCTACTCCATTCATTAACGATTAAAAAGCTGTATTTAAATCCCTTAGACCTAGAAAAAAATGGGAGCAAGATCCCAAGAATCGGTCTTTACTAAATTGTAACCAGTATTTCTATCTTTACAAAACAAGAGCTTATCAGAGAAATCTAAAGTATAATAACCATTAATTACATTAAATAAAAATACAACATCGCTGGTGAACATCCTTATGGATAATATAATGACTGAATATTTAATTTAGATAGTCTGTTTTCATACTCAGCGTCGGATTTGGATATACACCTTGTTGCTCTTCTCTGGACAGCTTAAAGTCACATTTCTGACTGTATTTGTTAGCACTGGTAATTGACATAGCCTAGAGGAAGAGCATACGCAGGGCCATAGCTAGTCTTATTGTAATGCGGGGGCATTCTCGCGAGTACGTACTTGAGCCTTGTATGAAAAAATTAAACAATTTAAAGATACAATTACAATAAACATATCACGTATTACGTCAAAATCTAATTACAGTACTAATTACGAAGAGAAGCCCCTAAAAATATCTATTATTAAATAAAAATTTGCACGGCGGTGTTTTATCTGGCTGAACTGTTCCAGGGGGCAGCTGCCCCCAGCCCATCAGCTTACAACGGCCCTGATACGAAAAAATAATCAGAAGGCTGGCGCATTTACACTACAGAAAAAATGGGTCCGGACCCCGTCAAAAAAGTAGTACGGACCCATAATTCTTGTAAAGCAAATACTGGAGTTTCCGCGGGGCCATAGGCCCCTATGGCCCCGCGGAAACTCCAGTATTTCTTTACAAAAGTTATGGGTCCGTACTACTTTTTTGATGAGGTCCGGACCCATTTTTTCTGTAGTGTAAACGCGCCTTTAGGTTCGAGTCCTATCAGGAGTACGTTTTGGAATATGGAGAAGGGTGAGGATTTTCTTGCACGTGATTCATAGCTAAAAGTACTATTCTTCTACGTGGTAATTTTTTTCCAAAGGACTTTTCCCAGTGGCACGGCTCTTGGATATACGATTTTGCGATTTGTGAAAGCCTCGTGACCAAAACGAGTCTTTGCATTGAGAAAGAACTTTCTTTGTGCTTTTCCTCTTTTAAGTTTACTGGTGCTACTGTGGAGAAGAAGCTTAATTTTAAATTGTAATTCTGCGTGTTATCGCTTTCTTATGCAGGGTTCATCATGTCCGATCATATGGCTTTAACGTAGCTGTGAATGTCTGGTGGAGACATGGTGTACAGGTCAATTTTAGCAGCTGTGATGCAAAATCCGGGAGAACCATTGAACACCTTACATTTGTAGGCTTCGGAGCACTTCACGATGCCCAGAGGAAGTTGTTAAAGTACGAAATAATCGACTTACACGTTACTGCCTTTGACTGATACATGTCAGTCTGAACTTGTGATGAGAAAATATTTTGTTCTTCTTTCATTACATCTGAACCTAGACCTTCTCTTATCACTGAAAGGGGCTTTCCTTGGCTTTGCTTTTTTACTAATTTCTTCATTCGGTTGAAGTATATTTGTCTGTTTTTTTCCCGTTAGAAACCGTTTAACTCACTTGGTGAAGTCTAACGGCGATCATCTGTCTTTTGAAGAACTTCAGGGATTCTTTAGAAAGGTAATCGTTGAACAAATTATTTTTTCAAAAAGACGAATCGTAGCATTGACAGCTTACTGTGTTACCAATCTAAGTGTATTGCAAACGTTATGTTTGCTTCCGGTTTGCAAGCATTAATCAGTAATTTTTAATTAACTTTATTTCCAGCTGATTTGTAACTGCAACAATCTTTCTGAGGTGAGATGAAACCACAAATCAAAATGATGAAAAGTGGTCAAAAGTGGCTTCCCCGCCCCAGTCTCAGCTTAACGGTTTCTTTCTCTTGCTTATGTTATTCCGGGTTTTTGTTCAACTGGTTTCAGTGACGGATGGTTATCATTCTACACTCTTTGTATAGGAACGTCTAATTTTGGAGCTGAGGCTGAACGTTATTATTTTTTTTTTTGGCGATTTGAGCCTGGAAACATTCCTGACGTGTTCTAAGCTACATGGAACGATATATCAAAAAATCAAAGTGGACTTGACCAGGAAACAGCTCAAGTTTCTTCTCACATGCTTGTGCGGCTTGCTCTGATGCCGCGAAGGAGATGTCGCGCCAACCAACTCTTGGTAAATTTGGCTTTACAAAAGCATTAAATACAGAGGTTTACAACGCAACAAAAACAAATATGCAAAATAAAGACATTCCTACTGACGCTAGCCTCAATCTGGGTATTAAAATTTTGGCAAATCTCAGCCTCAACGTTCTTATAAAAAAGGGTGTATAATGAATACAGATATTCAGATATTTTTAGAAGCAACATTTATTTGCGGTCTGTCACCTTTGAATACAATCCTATAACAGGTTTTCTCTCTGTTTTCTACTGCAGCCTGATGTTTTTGGACCAGATGTGCCGTGGACAGAAGACATGTCGAACGTCGTTAAGAAGGTGTTTTAAATTAACGCTGTTTTTTGGTCCCTACTACCTTGTGACTTTTCACGCCATTTCATTTTACTGATGTTCTTCTGATCTGCTTCTTTGACAAGTTGTTTATTCTAATGGACAAAACCCGAGATGACAATATAGGACGTGACGAGTTGGAATATTTGCAAAGAGAGGTAACCGTGAATTTTGTGTTGTGTCAAGAGCCATAATGGGACTTGGTTGTGTATATTGTTCGTTCGATATTTTCCACCCTAATTCTTTATTAACTAAGCCACAGGCAGCCCTGGCGTGGTGTGTTTAGAATGGACACTCACCTCGGATTAAAAAAAACGATGTCATTGCACTTCCCAGAAAATGACAAGAAACAATAGAGTGAAAGTAGGAAAGCTTTATTTGGCTAGAATATAAATATTTCCACTGCTACTCGGTTCGTTGGAATTCTAGGTTTTAACGGTATATTTTTTTAAACAAACTTCAGCTGTCACACACCACGCCTGGAATGCCTGTGACTAAGCTGGCATTCTGGCATTTTTAACTAGTTATTTCTAAAGGTCCGTACCTTTTCTTATTTATTAGTTAACATAATCTTCTATCACCAATAAGATAACTCAAAGGTAAAAATATAGATGTTGTTATCGTTGTTGCTGTTGTTTTTGTTGACAAGCACAAAGGTTATCGCGGTCTTTGTAAAAAATCAGTGTCAAACTCGTGTGAGTGATCGCACCTAACCCACGCACTTGTTTATCAGTTCTGGTGGTTTTTGGTTTTTTTAGGACTGGGAACAGGTCCGTGTACTGGTAAATGAGTTGACAGAGCAGGTTATGGCTGAGACTCCTGGTGAGGAGCAAAAAGATGTGGAAGAACAGGAGCCTCACATGGAATTGTGAAGAAAATCTTCCGCGCAACAAACATCGAAAACGAGCTCACAACAACATCTTGTCGACGTATGACTAAAGTTTATTTTCTCATCGGTTTTCAAGCAACAGCTGTTACCACAGCAACGGCAACGCTCACCATAAAAAAGCTCAATTATCTCGAAATCCAGTCAGACATTTCATAGAAAAAAATCGTTCGCCAACAATCTGTAAGAGTATTTTCAAGAAAATTGCAAATAAATTTTTACAGGCTTGTTTTGTTCATTGCCGCATTTTTCTTTAAGCTTTTCGAAGAAATTTGAAATTTTTACACCCTTTTTTCTCTTTTCAAAGAATTTTCATGCTTGAAAAACATTTTCAATCAGTCACATTGAGTGTCCTTGGTGGCTGTGGTTGCAAAATATTTTAAGTTTAAATTTTTGCAAATTACGAGCTTTGTGACTTAAATATCGTTCCTTTTCCGATTCCGGCAATATGTGTTTTATGCAGCTTCTTTAAAAGAGGCCGCAATGTCCTTTACAGGATCCATTAATCAGATGGACCTCAACACCAAAAAATGCAACATGAGATTACCAGGAGACAAGTACCTTTTACAAACAGCGTTGGTATGAATGATACTGTTCTTGGCGTGGAGATTAAGGAATTCAAGGATCTGAGAGCAGTCAGCTTGGAACTCACAAACCAATATGGTTAACGGTTACTGTTACGGCGAACAGAATGGGATACCAAGGATGACCACCACCTTAAAGACGCTATACGACTCTCTAGTCAGCTTAAATTCGGAATACTGCTCGGTCCCTTCACCCAGAGAAATATAAGTTAATTAGAAAAAGTACAGAGCGTAGGGCGTCCAACTTCATTCTAACCTAACATCCAAAGGACTATATGTAAGCTTAAACTGTTTACCCTCGAACAGAGGCGTTTCCTATTTGATGTCATTTTCTTTCAGTGGCCATATTGATGTGGACTGCTCTCAATTTTTGGATTTCTATTATCATGAGGACCACTATTCATTTTGACATCGATATACTGGAAAAACTAGGAGTTTCAATGTGAAAGTGAGTGCTGGCGAGGGGAAAGCGGTGATTGGGGTAGAGGAGCGGTAAGGTTAGTTCAAGAGCGCCGGGGCACTCCCTTACTTTAAAACAACAGAGGGAAGTTGGACTTACAATTGTATACTTATTGGAAGGGAAAGTACTCATCAAGGATGAGCGCAAAGAACAGTTCAGATGCCGCGTATCATAATTATTTACATTTATCAATCCCTGATGGCGTTCTCCAAAATATATGCCCTAAGAACAATATCCACAAACCTTTCCAAGGGCTGGAACACCATCTGACTGCTCTTTCTCTTTCACAGCATTTAATCCACACTCAGTAGCCATAGTTAGTAGAAGGAAATTTTATCTGTGCTGCTGTACTCTCAGCAACAAGAGCGACATAAAGCTTTCTCAAGGGTCGGTTTCTTCTCTTTAAGCAAATTCGATATCGGTTTTTCGGGTGAAATTTAACGTGGAATTCACCCTCGCCAGGTGATTAATTTTCCGATATCTTAGAAATAGTTATCCTTATTTATTTCATATCTTTATCTTCCTAAGATTTGACAGGCTCTAATGGTAATTTTTTTTGGGTACTTAATAAATATGGTTGTTGTTATGTGAATGTACGCATACACTTTATTTGCTTCCCTTTCTTAATCACATGAACGAATACACATTGAATGCATTCTACTCGTACCATCATTGGGGATGAAAGCATTGCTGCGAGAACTCTTCGCTTTCATTTTTTACTTATGTCAATAACAGGTATTTTCTTCGCCACTTCCGCCCTGTTCTCAGCCGATCCATTTAAAATCCTCTCCTTGCATGTTTCAAGTAGTTTTTGAATAAACGACCAAGTGCCTGTGATACCATTGTGTCTATTTTTTAGTTCTTTACAACAGTTTGATTCATCTTCTTCAGGTGTTCCATATCCGTAATTTTCCAATGTTCTACTTAGCTCCTTCTGGAAGTTTACATGAACTTTTTGTTTATTGAGAATGGGAACGATGATGTTAAATTTGTCGATTTTCTTATTAACTAAACACAACTTGTCATCAAATTCCTTCAAGCTGTTATTCCATTGGGCAGTAGCAGACAGCGTTAAAGGACTCGGTCCCAGCTTCCTTCTCTCAGTCAACAGACATTCTCTGAAATGCTTAACATCCTGCCTAATTTCTTTATCTAATGAGATCCATTCTGGGGCAAATCCAGAGTCTATAAGTACTTTATTGAGTCTCCGGGTGGTTGAATCTGAAAAGAATAAGAGACATATCTTAAAAGGAAAACATCGCGTTTTCTTAAGAAAAGCCTTGCTTCAAGGGCCGAGGGTCAACTGAAATAGCTTGAAAACAATTCAAAAGTTCCAACAAAATGGCAACCTTATTAGTGAATTGCCAAACTAGCCGCCGAATTTATCTTACAGACGGATCATCCATCTGGGACGAACTTGGGTAGAAGGGTAGTTCGTTTGACAATTCGTGTGTGTACAAATACGACAAATCAGACGAACTATTACGCTAGACGAGCTATCGTCGATAATTTGACGGAATTTATGGCAGCATGACTTACTCGAAGTTTCCTGGAGTAAAGCACTACATTTTAATTTTAATTATTTCTCCATGAGGTAAGTAAACAAGGGAAAGTAGCTAACGGGAGGTAGGGGCTGGTGGGATTTGGGAGTGTTATTTGCAAATTGTATGACCCCCTTTTTTTTATCTCAGAATTTCGCTCGACCTCACTTTTTCTAGAATTTTTGTTTAGGTAGCCCCCTCTCAAAAGCCTTTTTTTTTGGCGTGCCCCCCCCCCCCCTTAAATTTTTCGACTTTGGAACGGCTTTGATTCAGACGCCGAACTTAATGCATAAATTATTATTAGGTATATATTTTGAAAACCACTGACAATATTGATTAGTTTTCCTGCAACTGTATTAGCAACGGCTAATTAAGTTCGACGTCTGAATCAACAGGCCTACTTTTGTTAATTTAGGTCGGTCCAAATTTGGTCGGCTCGTGAAAAGTACGGGGCGTCTGAACCGGGCCTAAGAATATCTAAGTTTAAACGTCGAACTTTTCATGTACCGAACTTAAATCCCTATTTGGGTCGACCCAAACTATTAAGTTCGACTGTTTGATTCAAACGTCGACCTTTTCATGTACCGAATTTAAATTCTTATTTGGGTCGACCCAAACTATTAAGTTCGACTGTTTGATTCAAACGTCGACCTTTTCATGTACCGAACTTAAATCCTTATTTGGGTCGACCCAAACTATTAAGTTCGACTCTTTGATTCAAACGTCGACCTTTTCATGTACCGAATTTAAATCCTTATTTGGGTCGACCCAAACTATTAAGTTCGACTCTTTGATTCAAACGTCGACCTTTTCATGCACCGAATTTAAATCCTTATTTGGGTCGACCCAAACTATTAAGTTCGACTGTTTGATTCAAACGTCGACCTTTTCATGTACCGAATTTAAATCCTTATTTGGGTCGACCCAAACTATTAAGTTCGACTCTTTGATTCAAACGTCGAACTTTTATGTACCGAACTTAAATCCATATTTGGGTCGACCCAAACTATTAAGTTCGACTATTTGATTCAAACGTCGACCTTTTCATGTACCGAATTTAAATCCTTATTTGGGTCGACCCAAACTATTAAGTTCGACTGCTTGATTCAAACGTCGAACTTTTCATGTACCGAACTTAAATCCCTATTTGGGTCGACCCAAACTATTAAGTTCGACTGTTTGATTCAAACGTCGAACTTTTCATGTACCGAACTCAATTCGTGGCATCAAGAAGACCATTTTCACCACTCAAAATACGAAAATGTACCGATGAAATTAATTTGAAATGACGCACCTTTCCATTTGACTTGAAAAAAACATATTAAGTCACGCACAAGGTTGGCCGGGAAGGTTGGGTCAGATTGGAAAAGCTTTCCGTGTTGTTTTCGCTTTATGTTCAAGGAAATCGCGATCATATTGAAATGCAAATACACAACATGAGTTTCAAAACAGATAAATAGCGTTAGTGCTAGTTGGAAGTAGACCGTTTTAAGCTGTTCAGGTTTAGCATGTTGCAATTTAAAATTTCACTTCGAGAACACAGTCAACTATCACCATGCTTCTCTGAGTTCTCTTTTCACGCATGAAATGTCATTATACAGCCAATCATTAGCGCTGTTATCCTGAAAAATACGTTAACATAATTAATGCGTTTGGTTAAAATAAAAAATAATAAATACCTGTGTTTATAGTGGAAGTGCACTTAGCTATCCAAGCTAGTTTACAGGCACTCCACTTAAATCCAAAGATAAGAATTCCAACTGGCGGGAGGCAAACCAGTTGGCTATTTACAAGGATGACCGAGGAGTTGAACCAGGCAGTAACCCAGAACAACACCAGCTAGTGGCCAGAGCGGAATTTGAACCCGGGTCACCGCACTGAAATCCAGCACCCTAACAATTCGGCCATCCTGCCTCCCGCCACATGAAAAGTTCGACGTCTGAACAGAAGTCGCTCCCCAGTCGAACTTCCCATGTACACCACTCAAACTTAATTCTTGGGTCGACCCAACTTAATCGAATCAACTGTCGATCTTTTCATGCACTTAACTGGATGAATTAGGCTCGGTCCACCTGAGTACATGAAAAGTTCGACGTTTGAACTGCGCCTGAATGTAAAAAAGCTATCCGGCCTTCTTGTTCTCCTTGGGTTGTTTACTACACATTAATATAAAGTGTAGTGAAACGGTGGTGGTTCGTCGGCGGAGGAATTTGGTTTTAAAAGGTTTGGTTTCATAAACGGAGTTAATGACGTAAATTGACCACCGTACAAGTATTCTAAAAGCTGACATTTCGAGCGGCAGCCCGTTGCTCTGATGAAGTAAGTTTTTAGAATCCCTGTACGTTGGTCAATTTACGTTATCAACTCCGTTGATGAAACCGATGAAATTTGTGTTTACTACACACCCGGACCTTGATCGTAATAATAATAATAATAATAATTTAATAAGTATTTAACAAGTTTCAATACTTTACAAACTACCAGGTCATGAAAAATTCTAAAACTAATGTATATAAGTAAAGATAATGTGTATATATAAACTACAAGATACGTTTATAACTTGTAATATTTACGAAACAAATGAGTTTTTAAATTTGACTTAAATGAAGTAATGGAGTTGCAGACTCTGATTGCTTGTGGTAAATTGTTCCATAGTTTGGGGGCGGCAGCGTAGAAAGCTCTATCACCGCATGTCTTGTTGAGTGTTTTAGGAACGATAAGTAAATTTTTATTAGCAGAGCGAAGTGCACGTGGAGGATTGTATTGATTAAGTAGTTCAGATATGTATTCTGGAGCCAGATTGTTAAGTGACTTAAAAACAGTTAGAAGTATCTTATATTCAATACGAGCGATGACCGGAAGCCAGTGGAGTTTAATTAGAATAGGTGTGATCGAAGCATGTTTTTTGGTGCCAGAGATGAGTCTAGCTGCAGCGTTTTGAACACGTTGGACTTTATCAATTTCTTCATTTGGAAGGCCGATGAGAATACTGTTACAGTAGTCAATTTTTGAGGAGGTCGTAGGTTGTAAGACTACCCTCTTTCCAAATTTATGAACTAAGAATGATATTGGGTTATCATGGTTATATCAGAAAGGAAGATTTATTGCGTCAATGTGTTTCTGATGTTACTATGGTTATTCTTGAAAATGGAATTGAAATATAAAGCTTTTGCCTGCTTGAGATTGTATTGAGTTGGTGTTTCCGACCTCTTGTTGCCGATATGAAAGGTGCACGAAATAAAACAAAAAACGTTTGGGGTTAAAAGAGCATTTACAGAACAAGCTTGTAGCTAAATGGTATAGACCACTTTCATAATGGCCGCCGATAATATTGTTCTTTTGTATCTATGTTAATTAGACTTACTGGCCTCATTTTAGCGCAAACATTCTTTTGTATTTTGCACATAGCAGCGAGGTTAGATAGGCTTATCAGCATTAAAACAAAAGAATATTTTATTTGGCCGCCATTATGAAAGAGGTCTATGTCAGTGCACCGTATTGCTCATATACTACGGATGTTTACAAGGACATTTATCGTAATATCACAAATTTGTAACTTACCAACGAAATTCTCTTGCTCAAGCTTCAGTGGCTTTCCACTTCCAGCTAGATTTTTAAATTCCCCTTTGGACATTGCTTCTTGAATGAGGTCCTCTACAAGCCTGTCAATCACTTTTGAGTACTTAGATCTCCTTATCGCTCTCTTCTCAGGTTCAGCAATTGATGTTTCCTGATCTCCAAATTGTCGAGACTTGTAATCAATCACTTTGTCTGAAGCCCTTTGCACTCTGTAATGCTGATACTGCCTCTGTCTCTTAGATGGAGAGCCAATCCCAATGCCCTCATATTCTAGGTATTGCCTAGGCACAACAGAATAGGACTTAAACTTCAAAGACTGGTTCAAAAATCCATTTAGCGTCATCAATGCTGGTCAGTGTAATAGACTACTAAGGCGGGCCACAATGTAAACTAACGGGTTGCCAGTAATTGTGTTTTACATGACAGATGAAACCGTATCGTTTTAAAAACGACAACTCATTTAAAAGGACCTGGTTTCAGTTGTATTCTTTTTGCTACTCTCCTTGCATGGATTACATATTCATAGGCCAGTTGAATGAAACTTTTTTCAATACTGGAAAAGACAATACTTAGTGTTTCTTATATATCCTTGTGTTAATGCCCAAGGATTTTGACATCCAAAACAGCATCCAATTCCATACTTCGTGCAAACTGACAGTGGCAATTACTGACAGAATTCAGTGAAACACAAAGATTTAAAGGGACTGTCACAAAGTTTTGCTACCAAATTAACAAGCCACAAGTGACAATTGTAAAGATGAAAACCCAAAATCACCCTCCAGTTTTGTTCAGAACTACGGTACCGGTGTAGTGAAACTACAAATAGGTGCCCTATGGTCACACATGGTTGAATGGAAATGGGTTGCAACCAGCAGCAATCCACTACTTCAGCCCTTATATCTCACAAGAACCATAATTTTAACAATTATTCGCTGAAGTGGAGGTGGCTACTTGTGGCTCAGTAAATTTCCAACACTAAGGTGGGTTGTTTTAATATATACTATTTAAAACAGTGAGATAATAGAGTGCAAAAATGATAATTTTGAACTTTTTTATTCCCGTCAGCAATTGCAATTTTTGCGCAAGTTCCTCAGAGTTCTAAGACCAATTATTTTTGCACAAAAATGTTCTTAGTTTCATGATTTACAGTAACTCAAATTTTGGCCAACAGAAAGAAAAATATCCATGACATAGTACCTGTTATGCCACACCAGACAAACATACTATAATTTCTGGCCACACACAAAGCTGAGCCAATACTTGCACGTGTTTCCTTTGGGTGAATGGACCTCAAATGTAATAAATTATAACAACAACAAATAATGGCAACAAAAAACAAAATGCTATACAATGCTTACGACCAAATGTTTTTCACCAATTTTGTTTACCAAATGAATGTACCTTTTTTGCATGAAATATCTTAATTCACTTTTTTCAGTGAAAATAATGATAACAATAATAAAAATTCTGCTGTCACTCTACTCTTTGGGAATGATTTGCTACATTTCACAGGAACTAACTACGAATCAAGTATGTTGTTTGGGCACACACAGTTGAAGGTGTCAAATATTATGATCATGTGTACTACAGGTTCCTTAGTAAATAGCTGGCCATCACTTGATTACTGATTAGTTGTGCCATTGTTGGTTGATTGTTGACTGAAACATGACATGAGGCATTGGCTGACAAGGCAACAGGAATGCGAAAAATGGAGAATATTGGTGAGAGCACTCATCTCCCACCAATGTGACCCAAATTTAAGTGGAAGTCCTGATCTTGGTGTCATATGTGGGTAGAGTTTGTTGTTAAGTGTTAAGTGTCACCCTCGTTAAACAAATTTGGAAAAGAATTGGTGAACTATTGGAAAAAGCTATAAATTAAAAACAGTTGTGAAAGATCCTTGGGGGTAGCCTGCGAGCGCAGACGTATTTCCGGTTGTCGCTTCTCTCTTGTGAAAGTTATGCTAGTCATTAAATATATTATTATGGCAAAAACAAAGCTGTGTATCCCATAACCGGGAAGAACAAGAAAATGAATTTCTTGCTCACCCACCTATGCTGAGGTGCAGTGTGATGGATATCAATTGCTATTTCCTTGTCAAAATCTTCATCGGTAACTTCTGGGCCAGTTTGTGCCGCAGTAGTTACGTGATCCATGACTACTCTGTACGCCTGTTGTATTTGAGCGAACTTAGCTGCATCAGCTGTACTCCTTCCACAATCCGGGTGGTAAAGCTTGGCCAGCCTCAAGTAAGCCTCACGAACATCCACTACTGACGCACTCCAATCTACACCGAGCAGAAGATAACAGTCTTTCACTTTTATGTTGGATGCTTTCGTACACAGCAACCGAGCTGCGTAGTTAAAACTAGTAAGACTAGCTAAATTCTTCCAGCTTTTGCGCGTTGTAATCCGCACAATACGAGACAAGTTATCCCAAAAAAATGGCGCCCATGCCGCCATGTTTGTATTGCATAATTCCCCCATGAGTCACTTCATGTATGTATCCCCCAGCTACGTTTGCATATAATTCCCCATATATAACGTACTTACCAAGCTTTACCATCATCCGCTGAACTTTTTGGCGATTGACAAAAGCGTAAACCGGGCAAGATAAGTCGAATTCTGTGTTCTGATTGGCTACTCGAGCGGGCAAGATGGGCCGATATTGCCCGCTCGGGATTGCCCGTTTAATTCCCGCAATAAAATTTTTCCGAAGTCCAAGCGGGTGCGCAAAAGTTTTCTTTTGCAAAATATTTTCTTTGGCAGTAGAAAGATTTTCTGTGATTTCTCTGTCGGGGTGAAACTAGAAAACGAGAAAACCGAAAGTGTCAACGAGAATGAAAACAAAGAAAACAAAACATCACTTTTTCATATAACTGGCTTCCTTTTCAGTGCACGAAAATAAACAAGTACGAAGATCATTTTTTTCAGTGTGTTTTTATGCCAAAGCAAATTCATCAATTTTATGCCAAAAGAAAGTGCCAAAGTAACTTCGACTGCCTGATCTACGAAATGCTCTTTATAAAGGAGCTTAAGCCAACTTTGAACAAACAGTCAGACTCAATCCGTGCAAAGTTATTTGTATAGTTTTTAATATTTTTAGCGCTTGTGTTTACACATTTTATCGTTAGACGTTCTCACCCCCTAATTTTTTACTAAATATGTATATTTCATTCGCTTTTTCTACAACTTGAAAATGATCTCAGGGAGATTGAAACGTCGTTTTTTAACGCTAGTTTTTATACTAAAATGTTTTTCGAAACAACCGTACTTATAAGAGTTCTTTATGCCATGTAATAATCCCTTAATGACCAAGCTAGTTTGGTCAAGATGGCTGGATATGGTTTCTGGACTTCTTCTTCGTCTCGGTCCATAAAAACGCAAAAAGAGAACTTGGCCAATATCCAGCCATCTTGACCTCGCGCTTGGTCAATAACGCATAGCGTACAGCAAAACAATACCTCATAAAACAAAGAAAACCTCGCCAGGTTTTTACACCGAGGCTGACCCAAATTTTCGGTGATTTCAATTCATTGAAAACAAACTAATTTGCACTATAGACATTACATTTCTAAACACTGCCACAAACCTGAATTCCTCGGTTGCTACACTGATGACTATCGGCGCAATTTCATCCAGAATCTTGCTTGGCTTTTATAGATATCAAAGTTTCTATCTTAAATTCGTAGACTTCGACTCCTATGTAGTGCAGACTCTTATTTTCCCAACAGATCAGAGGAAATTTGCGAGTTCTTCGATAAAGGTGGGTAACCTGTCTTTGTTGTTCAAGCAGGCCATCACCATGCCAAACGTCACAAAAGGACTAGAATGACAGAATTCAACTCACCCTCTTAGCCACGCAATGCAAATCATCATTCTAAATAACTTTAAATTACTCCAAAATGATCCGAGTCTCCGCTAACTTCATTCAAACCCGACCTAATCGTAGGCAACTTTCTGGCTGGAAGCTCACTCAAAACAAAACTGCGCGCGCACGATGCAAAACTTGTCCTTTCATTCAAAACCTTGACAAAATAGGGACCTTCAGATTTGAGCACGAGTACGAGATTTAGTACGAGTACGACTTTTCAAATCTTTTCCGCGCAAGCAACAATGAAGAGTGAGGGTTCAGGGGAGGTGAATTGATTTTAAATTAGAAATTTGTACTCGCACTCGATCTCGTACTCGATCTCGTACCGAAAATTTCAAGTGTGTGTTCACTGTCTTTAATGTATGATGGTAAACACTTGACGATAAGCTAAAACCATTTTTAAAATTATAGCACACTCAACAAAATTATTCAATTCTGATTGGTCCACAGCAGTACAATTAATCCAAAATAGTACTCCATAGGAGTGCTTATTGAGTTTACACGACAGCGGCGCTTGAGTACAGCCAAACGTTGCAAATTTGAAAATAAAAAGTCGCAAAACCTTCTCGTACAATACGCCATTCTACAGTTGTGTGCTCAGTGACCTGGCCTTTGGCTAGAAGTGAGGCTGCAGTTAACCTTGCTTTGATACAGACCTCAGTGCTCTTCTCATAATAATAATAATAATAATAATAATAATAATAATAATAATAATGAGCTTTATTAAAGTTTCATGTCTTATAGCTCAGGCACAGTGCCTTACTAATTGGGGAAATCATGTAAATCATGCTGCTTTTATGCTAACTAGTGTTCATTTACCTGAGAGAGACTTAGAGGTTAGTATCAAAACAAGATCACCCCCAGCTTCGCTTCTATTCAAAGGCCAGGTCACTCAACATACAAGTGTAAAATGGACTATTCGTGACTACTAGGTACTCGTGATTTTGGAAGTTCTCGAATTGCACTCGCCTGAAGGCTCGTGCAATTTTGAAAACTTTTAAAATAGCTCGTACCTATTGATCACGAATTGTACTCGAGGTCATGCAATGTCCCATACACCTTTTGCTGTTTGTACATTGAATGCAAAGAACGCTCTATTGTTTGTACAAGCGCATTGATGTTTGTTTCATCCACACTAACGCCGTCCAAGAATGCTAATAAATTTCAAGAAGTGTGGTTTATACACTTTAATGTTTGTCTATTGTCCCTATTGATTTTCAAGATGGTGTTAATGACTTGAATATTTGCGCAAATGAAAGTATCTTTTTTCTTTTGTATGCCAACTAACGCATAAGAAAACCTAAAAATGTTATTGAAAATTAACAAAAATGCAAAAATTGTTATTGAATCTGAGTCACGCGCAAATGCTCGTTTCTTGGCACTCATGAATGTATCTTCGCGCAGTTGGTCGTCAGGTCATGCAAATAAATGCGTGTTTTCTCGTAATGAACAGCAACAGGTGTACTAATTTAGATACTATGCGCGTTCTGATTGATCAAATACCTTTGGCTTATTGTAGCTGTAAACTCGTAAAAAACTGCAATTATTTGTAATGGAGGCGCATTTTTCTCGTGTTCTCCCAACATCCTCCGCGGGTTTATTACGCCGAGAAACCCATAGAAAATATAAGCCTATTAATAAATAACCATATATTAACCTCCGTTTCCTCTTTGCGTGCGCAACTTATCCTTGCGTCGCTTTTATAGCCGCTGTGTAGGACCCGAAAAAAGATGGCTGTCTTACAATGCCTCAGTGATAAACAGATCGCTTACACCACACTTTTAGACACAAAAGTCAGAGAATAAGTGTGCTCCACAAAGACAACTGCAGACCAGTGAATTGTTTCGCTATTTGGCGGCACAGGCCACTGAACCAATTAACAAAACAGAAAACAGTAAAGAGACTCTGACGTACTATGGCTTCAGTATTTTACTTCAAGCAGTCAATCACACAACTAAATTATTAATTTAATTAATTCTTCAATTCACAATATCCCTTTGATCAACTAATTGCTTTTTTCTCACAACGGTTACCTTTCAAATGCTATCAAACAAATGGTCAATCACTGGTGAACAAGTTATTTAAATTTTCCGCTTGATAGGTCATCATAGTACCGCTATAACCAAACTTAGCAACACCTTAATTTTAGCTTTAAGCGATAGTAATTGAAATTTTGTTGTCGGAATATCAAAAGCACGATAAGATACAACGATGTCAAAAGTTAAGAAATTCGTAGGAGCGGATTCAGACTGAGCCACCTTAAGTTTTTCAGGTTACTTTGAATCCAATCCTATTTTTTTTAACGTTGTAAAATATTGGACCTTGACACAGTCATTACTCTTCAACAATAAAAACGAAGCCATCGAGCTTGTTTGTGAGTCACTGTCGCTTGAAGCTAAACTTAGGGATGTTCTAACAGGTTATAGTGTTGTTATGGTAACCCATTAAGTGGGAATATCTCTCGCGGCCTTTTTACCAATGATTGCGTATTTGTTTGATACCTTCTATAAAGGTAACGTATAAAGATTAGTAGTAATGAATGATCCACCAAAATATAAGAGCTGGAAACCGGTGGTGTAAGCCACCTCAAATACAGTTGTCTACTATTAAAACAGCTGTTTTTCTCACTCTGGGTGAAACTTTAGGACGTGGAGTGACAGTGTTGTTCAATGGTAACCCGCGAGGAATGCGGCACTTGTGTCCGTCTGCTAGCTGTTGAACGCGTTGAATTGCTAGCTTGGATAAATGCACACAATCTAGTCTATAAAATATGACACACACACACGTAAAATATAAATATTTTGCGGTTACGCACGGATTAACGTTCTTGCAAACTAACTGTATAAACGATAAAAGATGTTGTGCCAGGCGGTTTTACATAAAACACTAATAAATATAATTAGGCAAGATTGAATCTTGGCAAAACCTCAACACTATAGTTAACGTCAAATAGTCCAAGGATATACTTAATCATAAAAACCATAACAGCATTATTTACAAGAGAAATAAAATGAATATGTTATCAAGGATAATTCAAAACATGAACCTAATGAAACACTAGTACTTTACAGGACTGCAGTGGAATCACCTTGTGCGTTCAAAATGGGTGAATCGTACCCTTGTGGTGGCATGGGCAAAAATCGCCAGTTACTTCTGCGCCCGTTCAGTCAAAGCGATTAACGTCGTACATATCTAACATGCCCAGTTGTATCGGCAATTAAATTCTCGCGATCAACTTTAAGTGCCTCACTGATTGTAGATTTCTAGAATCCCTTTCATTCACCGGTTAGTTGCACATTTATAGAATTTCTTTCTTTCCCTCTTGAAATGACGCACCCGGCCGGATGACACACCATAGCAATCCCCGAGCGAAAGAAAGGGGTCCATAGAATAGCATCACCTTTGTTGCTCAACGGTTTGATAAATAAAGGTGTTAAGAGTATAAACACTCTTTTTTAAACAATCCAACACCAGAGAATAGACTAACAGGGTTTGAGCTAAGAAGCATACAACTCAGCACGGCGGATACTTGATACTACACTACAGACAATACACGTATTATGTATGACAGAGTCAGTGGTTCGTTTGTTCGCTGTTAACGCTGGGGAAACACTACTATCCCTACAAAACACGATCACCGTGACGTCACCATGCTTAAATGCAGAAAATGCTTGTTAATGACGAGGAACGTTCCACAGAAAAAACTAACAGTTTCAAACAGTACTCTCCGAGTTAATGTTCTTGTTTTACCGTTTGACACACCAAGAACAAATGTACCACAAGCAGCCGACGTTTAACCGTAACACATAACAACTTTATTGAAGGAGACGAAGATTCCTCGCTTCGGTTCACTAGATAAACAAACGAAAATAGAACGACTTAATACACTGCACAGTACTCACCCTTAGGTAGCACAGGTTTTTTCACATGCCACTACTTATCATTTATCCCTGAGCACAGTCAACAAAAACAAAGCCAAAGTAATCATACTTATTACAAGAGATGAAAGAACCTGCCGCAAAAAAGGGAAGAAATTGAAGTAAACAGGTGTGTTGAGCAGCGTACTTCTAATATTCAACTTCATTATCAAGCAAGACAGTTTGGAGTGGCCTGTAACCAGAACTGCTGTCTCTAGGCCAGACGGTCAGACGTACGTTGGCAGGGAGTAATATTTGCAGATCGAATTCAACATTTCTGCTATCTAATTGACAACACAAGCGAGAAAAACCAGGATAAAAGAATTTCCTACTATTTTATATGATGTTCTTAATTAAGAGCACGGCAAGCGCTTTCTTCTGAGCAAAGGTATAATTAACAATAACACAAACAAAAACAATGTAGCTAACCCAAAGTTAAAATACTAGGTAAATTCAGCCACATTGTATTCTGCTTGTTTGTACGGCTCGATGAAAACTTTGCTTACCAAGAAAATAGTCTGTGTCCATTCAGAGATCCGTCGTGCTTTCCCTCTGCAAAGAAATAAGAAATGGCGATGAGCAAATCAACTCATGGCCATGACAGTGTAAACAAATTTAAAAAAAGTGTGACCTTTTTAAAAATCGGAATAAAATTATTATATAAAAACTGACAAACAAAGAAACGAAGGTAAATTTTAAAGTTCGGTATGAAATTAGAAAAAATGCGTTGACAAACAACTACTGAAGGTAAAACATAAAAACTGACTGCAAGTCGAATCCTTCTTACTGAGTTAATGACGGAGGGTGGATGAGGCACAAAAGGGTTAGTTGAGGGATGCAACCTTCAACCTAGTATAAAAATTTCCTGTTGTCCTCTCAGCATAACTCAACGCCCTTAAAATGTTATGGCAGACACAATTCCTGATCGCCATACACTGTTCATGCGCATTAACGTACCTTGGCCAGGCTTCAGTTCTATTCCGATGTACGTGTCCGGGCGACCTGGTAATGGACCAACATACTTCACCTTTCCTCGGCCAATCTGCCCTCGAGACCTAGTAACTAGTACCTCCATTCCCAACTGAATGTCAGTGCTTGACGTTGGTGCAAAGGGCTTGGTGAACAGTTTGGTGGAGGTAGGTTGGTGAGAAGTGCTTGAGAGTAGCTGAGATGAGGACGTGGAATGGCGACCGATATCGCGCTGGGACTGAGAATAGGGTGACGATTTAACGTGCTGTGAAGGAGAGTAGTCATCTTTGCCCCTAAAAATGTCACGGACGGATCCTGTTTAGACGTAGAAAGGTATCAAAAAAAAAAATCATAAGAACAGTCTCAATTTACTCCTGTCTGTCTTACGCAAAGAGATGGCAGAGCCAGATAACTCATCCATACAGCTTGCATGAAGTGGCAACGACGATCGGTTTTCCCATCAACCTCCGCTCCCAGCCAAACAGGTTACGTTCATTACAAGAGTATCCTTTTCATATTAGGTTTGGCTTTCCCAGTTCGCTGGTATATATTCATGCACCAAGGAAAGAGAAAACGTGTTCACCTTTCCTTGTAATAGTGTTCGAGAGGGGTCGATAAACTCATAGCGTCTCTCTTTGTATCTACGCAGTCCCGCCTTTCGACGTTAAAAAAATTAGTTTGGTTTGGCGTTGTGTGCAACTGTACTTTCATACTGTGGATGCACCTGTGTATTTCTTAGATTTGTGTTGTACGTACTATAACCCAACGACAAGCTGAAAAAGAATGATAGTTAGCCTTTCCCAGATTATATCACAAACTGGAGCAACGACAACATTGACATTTCAAACTGATGGTGGCTAATTGAGGCAATGTTTCTTTCAGAAGCTTTTTGACCTTTTCACTCCAAACCACACTTGTGAAACAAGTATTCCAATAAAGGGATCAAAAGACCTCCCCCAGCCAACCCAGAAGTCCGAGATGTCAACATCTGATTTGCCTAATTACCTCCATGATAGGAATGTGGCCGTCTCCTCGAGCCAACGCTCCTATCATCCCGCTGATATCGTGAGGAGGCTGGGCTGTAAGCACTGTAGTCATGATCCCAAGAAGCAATTGATGAAGAAGATTCAGCACTCTGCGCGCGCCACCTTGGCTGTGACGTATGCTCCAGATCATCTGACGCATCGCTGTCTTCACCCAGTGACCCCACACGGTGCCTTGGCACAGTGATTCTATTGATGACCGGTTCATGTGAGGCGAGCCTGTCTTCCACAGTATAATATGATGATACACCCGCTGTCCTAGCCTCTGAGCCACAACCATTCGTTAGAACACGAGATGGCACACTAAAGTCGTGTGATCTGGTGTAATCTGCATGAAGAGAACTAAATCGCGTTGATCCCAGACCTGAGGTACCACCTCTTGCGGAAAAAGTAGCAGCCTTGACAACAGGTTCAAGATCTCTGTATTTACGTTCATCGTACGCGGTGTATTTGTGGAATTTTCTTGACAAATCTGTTTCACTCTTGGCCTTACTGATTCTTGAGTCACTTGTTTTTGTTCCTACTCTCATGGTTTCCATTCCTTGCTGTGCCTGATGTAGCTGTTTGTGCAGGTTTGTATTCTCACGCTCAAGCCTTTTAAGGCGCTGCTCCAGTGTATTTTGGATCATTTGAAGCTCGATGATTTTTCCTTCGTCTCTGTTGCGTTGGGCTCTGGCTGACTCAGCCGACCTACGCCGCAAGTCCGACAGCTACAAAATAACCAACACAAAATTCAGTTACACTCCTGCCGCTAAATACAATGAAAATACCTCGATAAGCAGGACAAAGTAGTGAAATGATGTAACGTGCTGCAACGAAGGTGTAATTTTGAACTTGCGAGCAGTTGTATCTAGGGTTAATCCGATTGGCATTTGTTAAGTCCATGGATAACTTCCCCGTTCAGACCAGTAAAAAACAGTTGTTTGTAACATTCGGTGAATGAGCTTTTCACTTAGTGACAGACGTTTACACATGACATACTCTGGATAAATCCAGTGTAAATTTAACATTTGAAAGTCATACCAGAATATGCCCTGAAGACAGGAAACGTGATCACTTTTTAAAATTTAAGCACCCTTCAAAATCTGTTAAGCATAGACTGAGGCTGTACGCAAAACAACATAAGGCGAAGCCTTACGCAACTGAGAGCATCGACAGTCGTTTTAAACATAAAAAGATCTTAAGCGGAACAAAGGAAGATACCTGTTGCTGCAGATCAGAGTTGAACCTGTTCATGTCCTCAAGCTGCAGCTGATTAACCGTTTTTAAACTTTCCTGCTCATCCTTCAACTGTGTATTGGTTTTCTCCAAACCCTGGATGGACTCCTGTAGGACACGTATCTGCTGATCTTTCTCCTGCAGTGTTGTGTTTAAGTCCAGCACTGTCTGTTCCAGTCTTCGTGTTTTGTCATCATCGTGCTTGGTTAGGGTAGCTACAGTCTGTCCAACAGACAAAGGTTCGTGGTTACTTCTATTCTATGCCCTATGCACTGTTCATGTGTGGAATACAAACTGACACTACCTCATTTGCAGTTATACTATACGTCAGGCCTCCTTTTAAGGGCTTATCTTTACAATGACCATTTTTATACAGTAATTAAGCTAGGAATCTGTCACAAACTAGAGAATCAGTTATTGGACCCCATAAATAAATTTAAACAGAATTTGTTGTAGGTAAGGAAAAATCAGTTTCCATTCATTGATTAGAATATCCCACCAGTGTCAAAAAGACAGAGCTGAATCACGTCTTCGTATGCGTAAGATTTTCGCGGGTAAACGCGAACTGATTTTTTTCCTTGAAAACGCTCAAAATTTAAATGTCTCCAATAACAAAAATACGTTTCTGTTTTAAATAACATGCCATGTTTCTAAGGGCATATTTTAGCCTCGCATGCTTGAGCCCACGTTTCCGGCCGCATACCAGTGAAGCAGCTGTTTCGTTATTTAACTCCGTCAGGCAAAACACGCGTGGGTTTGAGGGCTATCTGGGACTTTGCTATCTCGGGCTTTTTGTCCCAAGTTCATGCGGACTTGCTGAACGTTACATTTCTCTGTATCATTGCACCTTGAAAATTTGGCACTTGTTACTTTATAAGGTGAACAGTAAGATGATGATGAAAGACCAGTCACCTCAATGCTAAGCATCTGTTGTTCAAGGTCCTCATTTCTGGATTTGACCCTTCTGAGTTCTGCTTCATAATGTGCAGCCCTCTGCCTCAGTTCCCTAGAAAGAGAGTCTCTTTCTTCTCTGAGCATCTCCATCTCTGATGACAAACCTGAATGTGAACCTCGGTCTCCAGTCACAGCTGCAAATGCACTGCCACGGCTTGGAATAACTGATTCATGAGGCAGTGGAGGAGCAGAGACACGTGGCGGTGAAAGCTCTGAAGGAATATGAAACGATGAAGCAGGACTTTGCCTTGTAGACACCCTGCTCGGACAACTCTGTGAGGACACTAGAGGGGTCTCTGATGAGCTCCCTGTGCCTGACTTTCTGTGTAGTGGATTGTATCCTAATGATGTTATCTTTTCACCTTCGTGCTTTGATCTCGACCCTCTTGATGTCAGTAGAGTATGCATTGTTTCTGAGAAAAGCTCTGAAGAGCTCTGAGCATCGGATGCTCCATGTCTTGAACCGTTTGCCAGTGGTGTACTGTGTCCTCTGCCGTGATGACGTGGTCCTCCTGATGGCACTTCAGGAGGAGAACCAACCATTTCTTGTCTGTAAGTCGTCTCTGTTGGGCGACCCGCACCTGATATTCTGTTTCGCGCACTATTTTCTGATGATGCGGTGTGCTCACTTTCTCTATGAAAAGTTGACAGCGGTGCATCAGGAGTCGGTGGTGATAAGCCTGAACGGGAGGCCACTGGTGGAGTAGCTTGTCTATGAGCTGTTTCCAAAAGGAGCTCTGTTGGGCTTCCTGCATCAGATGTTTGATGTCTTGGGTTGAGCACTGACGCTGTGCTGTACTCACTTGCCGTCTGTCCCACAACTGGGCTAACTAGTGCAGATCCTCCATGGGTAGAAAGCACAGTCTGGCTGGAGTGCCTGCTGGCCTCCTTTTCCTGTGGCGAATCCATCATCTCTATCCTTTCCTGAGGTCGCGCCCTGTTAGCATGAGTCGCCCCTGGGGGACTATGTCTCTCTGCAGTGGAGACTGGTGACAACTCAGTTCCTGAAACTGGACCGTGAGGACTTCTCAGAGTGGTCACTAGACGTGCTGTAGAAGGAACAGTGCCACCAAGACTCTGGGGTCTAACGGATCCAGGGGGGCTACCTCTGGAAACCAATGGTATCCCTGTGTCTGAATGGCTACGACCTCTTGGGGACATTATAGGAGACGGTAAGCCAGATGAAAACACTGAACTACTCTGAACAGATCCTGTAGGGCTATATCTCTGAGGAGGTGTGGCGGACATATGATCATTAAGCAGTGTATCTGGTTCATTGCTCGTTGGAACTGGCAATGCATCATGGACTGACCCAAGAGGACTAGCCCTAGGAGCTGATTGAATGTGTTCTACGGGGTGCTCTTCGGTTGTAGATCGCAAATTGTCGGTTCCTTCAGCACGATCAAGATCTCTGACTGAAGTGGATTGCGGAGGGCTGGACGGTGGAGTCAAATTTTGTTCTTCACCTGATGGATCTCTGGCGATTGGATGGGGGCTCTGACGTAAAACAGCCTCAACTATTAAGGGACTTATAACAGTGACATCTCTTGCACCACCTTCACCGGGTGGACTGTGGACACAAAGTTCAAAAAACTTATCATGACATGGTTATAATAATTGGATCATTATTTACTACCAAACAGAACACGTTACCTCTCAACAAAAATGCTGCCTTAATTTGTGTACTAGATCATGGGATCACGTGTTCTCGAATCCAATGAACAAATCGAAATGGATACGCAAAGAGAGAGGGGAAAAAGGAAGGATTAGGAAAAGGAAGGAAGAACATTTCTTGCAACTTGCAGCTTGCTTGGTTAGATATGCAGTGAAATTGGAACTGTGTGCAATCTATTTTTCGTATTCCAGCGAGGTAGCTTTTGGTCTTAGGCAGGAGCTGCCACTATGATTTAAACATGTTAGTATCTAAGCCAGTAGCAGAAGATAAGGCCCGTTTCAAACGCCGTGCTAAAGTCGCGCCGAACTAAATTCATTATTTAAGTTCGACTTTGGCACGGCTGTAGCACGGCGTTTAAAACCATTTAAGAATTAAGTTCGACTCTGCCGTGTAGCACGGCAAGCTCTGTCTTGCTACCCGACTTTGGCACGGCATGGTTTCAAACGGCGTGCTATTGCCGTGTCGAACTAAATAAATGAATTATAACTACATTTATCTGTTACACCGCTGGTTCGTAATATCGTCCCTTTTGTAAACGCCCAGTAAAGAGCCCAGTAAAGTGAATTAAGCTCGACTATGGCTCGACGTTTGAAACCCAGTAGTGCCAATGTCGTGCTACAGTCGAGCCAAATTGAAGTTAGTTCGGCACGACTTTAGCACGGCGTTTGAAACGGGCCTAAATCACCCATACCAGTATCTAGGTTAATCGGCAATATGCTGAGACCTGAACTTCCTTACCTATGTAAAGGACTATCCCTTGATGCATCGGTAACATTCTCACTGTGACTGCTAGGAACTGGAGACAAAGATGACAACTGAGGAATGACATTCTCTTCTTCATTATCTGACACAAAAGAAAAATCAATTGACAACCTTAATTCTCTTGTGGTGTTATCAAAGTTCCATCATCTTAGCTTATGCCAATCTCGCTTTACTTCCTGTTTAAAAATAGGAACTTATAACTTTGAAAATGCTTCAGCTACAGTAAAAACCCCCGTATAAGAACCTAACATTTAAGAACCTGTTAGGCTAAAATTTCATTTTTAAGCACCCTTCACATAAGAACCATTGTAGGCTAAAATCCTAAAACAGGGTCTTATTTTCAAAAAAAAAAAAATATATATATATATATATAACTAGTATGGAACACGAGGACGGACAACTTCGAGCGAAAGAAAATATATACACTAAAAAATATTAAAAAGATAAAATGTTTTATAAAAACACGTTTCGGTCAGTGACCTTCAGTTTTAAATTTACTTCTCGAGTAATCTCTGTTGGCTTGAAGCATTTTAATTTGTTATATATATATAATTAAGAAATTTTCTCAAAAAAAATATATACCGGTATATAATAGTCTGTATGCAATAATACTCTAAACACTATAGCATGGTTACATAAAGGTCGGCACACAGAAGGGGACTATTCCCTGCGACTAGTCCCTGTGACTTGTCCCTTGAAGAGTTTACACGAAGGGACTAGTCGCAGGGACTTGTCCCACTAATTCAAACCAGTTTGAATTCGTGGGACAAGTCGCGGGGACCAAATTTTGGTCCCTGCGACTAGATTTGTCGTAAAAAATGACTAGTTCACACGATGGGACTTGTCCCCGCAACTTGTTGCAGGGACCAGTCGGAGGGACTAGTCCCCTCGTGTGCACCGACCTTAAAACTTGCCCTCCTTGAATGCAATTATTAAACAGAGATGAATAGGATGAACCTTTGGTTTTTATGAAATTATAGTGAAGGTTACAGTACTATAGGTTTGATTGTAACAGAATCAGATTAAAACAGTATAGTATTTTGCTTAACGAAGCCTCCAAGAATACTGTTTTTGGACATTAAACACCAGATCATTTAAAAATTCAGCTTTATTTCTTGAACAAAAGTTAAGAACCTAATTAAGAACCTAGTTTTACACTAAATACCATTTATATAAGAACCTGTTTAGGCTAACTTGGAAAAACCTAGGTTCTTATATGCGGGTTTTTACTGTATTACATATTGCGTTCTTGTCATCCCACTATCATTCTTAGAAAGCCCAGCATCAACTGCATAGTTTTCAGTAGCATTAAAATTCAGAATATGTACCACTCTGTTCATTAACCCCTCCACCATCTGCGAGAGAACATACACCATCACTTTCACCAGACAGATCCACTGATCGGCTCTCTATGTCAAGTCCTGGCAAGAACTGTTCTCTGTGATCAGGTGGAGTACCTGGAGTAGAAGACTCCTCATCTTGCTGACCTGCTAAGGCACTTAAGTCTGAATCTGATATCACAGGTGACTGAACTCCACTTCCAGGAACCCAAGAAGGCTCACCATGACTAAGCTGGATAAAAACCAAACATTTGTGCAGTTAGTTACTTTTAACAACAATTAACATGAAGTATAGGGTTAAACAATGATATACAAATTGGCAAAATTGAAGGGGACTAAGGCAGATGGGAAAAATGCATTTTAAAGTAGTCTCTTGCTTGGTGCATTTTTGGTTATTTGTTGATAAACTGTTGACTGACCCTACTGAAAATTGGCCAACAGATTTATGAGGGAACAATTCATTAATGAGTAGTTATGAAACATAATGATACTTTTCTGAAAATTATTGACTGGAAGGGGATGCTGGGAGGTCTAAAAATAATGATGACATCAATGGAGAGTACTGTTTTTTGGTCAAGGGATAAATGTTTCTCACTTGTAACAACTGACATCAGAATAAAATCACCAAAAACATGTTCTTCATAAAACTGACAACAAGCTGTACTATTCAGACACCATACTGAGTATTTTTTACTTTCAGGTAAGACTGACACAGTCCAGTTTTGAATCAATGATGTAAATTTAACCAGAACGAAACAAGTTCACTGTGATCAATATACAAAAAACTATTGCCAAGCCATATATTGTATGCTATAATAATAATATTACTAACTGTTGCTGATTTGGAGAAAAAAATTAAATACATTGTCAATGGATAAAACTGTTTCAGAGGTTCAGTATCTTTTATGGCAGGTAATTTTTTGGGGGGTACAAGGACTTTTCCTGGCTAGTAATTCATATCCCCACCTTTTCAGAAACAATGATTAGTAACGGCTAGCCCACAACTTAATCTAAATTTGAAAGGCATTTCAGACATTTTGATCAGCTTACTTCACACAAACAAACTGTTGATTGGCTGTGAAAGATGTCAAAACCAACAAAGTCATTTGGTCTTGTCCAAAGCCCCAGAATTTCAGTGTTTTAAAAACATGTATGCACAATAAAAAATATTTCTGCTGCATCTGTTAACTCTGTAAATTAATTACCTGAATAAACTTGGAGTCAAAATTTGATTTATGTATAACATGCATTATTAACTACTTAATAACCGAGAGTGAGGTTGTTACGGGAAAATATCAAACTGAGGCCTTGCCATATTGACCGAGCGATAGCGAGGTCAATACAGCTAGGCCGAGGTTTGAGATTTTCCCGTAACAACCGAACGGTCGAGGTTATTAAGTTGTTTATTATTTGGCTAACATAACGGTTCTAAGGGGAAAAAAATTAGTTCAAGCACAAGTCGCCGCTTCACGGTAATCTATTCATTAATTTTTTCCAAACCCAGGTCAAACATTTCACTAACAATTTTCCTGGTCATGTTTTCAGTTTTTTGCTCTAGAGGCACCAATTTTCAATGTAAATAAAACAAATGTGGCCTTTGGATGACTTTTTGTTGTTTTTGTTCCTAATTTGCATCACCCGTAATCGGCCCGTGGGCATTACGGGAGAATAATGCCCTAGCGCTTCGCTTCGCTTAGCCAATCAGAGCACGCGTTATATCGTATACAAACACTAGCCATATAATAATGTTTGTTATGGCACTGCACCTGATGCTGGAGCAGCTCCCGGTAAAGTGGGCTTATTTCATTTGCATTGCCTCTACTTCTTGATTCCATGTCTGCAAGACACCACAACAACAACTGAAAACAATATTATACTGAAAAAACATCTAACAATAGCATATGTTTTCATAATTGTAGATATTTATTAGGTTGGCAAGATAGCACTGTCCCAAAGTAAAATATTATTAATAAGACAATTTTCACCCAATATGAACCCCAATTGTTGACCACCTCTCAGAGGGTCCCCTATACCACTTTTGAAAATGCATTCACGTAAAAATATTGAGACTGTTCACGCATCACGAATAATTCCCAAAATTTGTTCATGTTCATGATAAAATCAATATCGGCAATCACGAATCACAAATGAACAAATAAACCTAAATCACGTTTCACGAGAAAAAAAATAGTCCCAATCATGTTTCACGAAAAAAGTATAGGGGACCCTCCTCTCAATACCAGTGGCTTCATGGGTCAGTTGATTAGAGCAATGCACTGGTATCGCGAGGCCACAGGTACAAACCCCACTGAAGTCCTGAATTTTTTTCCAGGCTTCTTTGCACAATTGCATCAGTTGCATTCACAACTGTGAGAATCAATCTTCATTTCATTTCATGAATTTTTAGAATACGTAGGAATTTAAATGAATTTAGTAGGATCAGAAGGACTATTTTTTATCTCATTTTGTTGAGGGCCATTATGTAAACTACCAGGTTACCAGTAATAATGTATTTAACCTTTGGTAGATAAAATATTAACAAATTTTGTTCGTTCATTTCATTTCTGCAGTTCATATATGATTTATCTTATAAACATCATTCTCACTTAACTCGGATTTGTTAGCCGCAGAAATATGGCTTTTAACCAGTTAGAATGCATATTTGCTTATTTACCCAAGGGACGAGGATATCTGTCAGAGGCATCCACTGGATCTGGCTGGTCATCGTCAGGTTGTAAAACACCAAGACTTAATCTCTCTGTAGCAACTGATCTGTCAAACACTGGGTATACAAAACTGTCTGTACACAGTAAATACAAAAAGCAAAAACGTAAAAGGAAAGACTATCCAAACTTGTGTTTCAAAACAAAAGAAAGAAAATTGTGCAGCTGAGATTTGGGCAACTTTTATACCTTCTCCAACTATAACGAATATAACATCACTGTCTTCATTCACTTCAAATGGTTCAGTTGGAACAACATCACCACCTACAGCCAACTGACAGATATGTTCACCAACTGGAACACTAATAGTATCAGATTCATACAGTCCTTCATCTTCCTTCCAATGAAGCAACACAGAACCTGCCTATAAAAACGGACATTCAAATCACTCTCTAAACAAATATTTTTTTAAATAAATATTTTAATATTTGATTTTAAAATATCAAAAGAACAATACATCAGTTGGGAGAGGGGTTGGGGAAGGTTAAGAACAGCTACATGGAGTATCCAGGAACACCTTGGTGAATTTTATAGGACTTCAGCTTCCTTTCCTATAACTGTCAGAAATTAATAGTTATAAAAATTATATCCCAAATGTATGCAAGGAAATTAAAGAGCTGACACACCTTCATACAGGGCCCTGTAATTGCCTAGAATTTGAAATAGATAGCTTGGTTCCAAACCATGTTTGCTGTTCTGTCTAAATTGTAGTGTAGGTTACATACCCTCTACCCTAACTCAACATTTCCCACTTACCATTGTTTTCTATTTCTATTCTGATAGAAACTTCCTATCAAAAGAAATAAAGGTTGACATTTCCATAAAGAAAACTTCATCCCACTAAGGCTCAAAGCTCCCAGTGTTGTGGTGTGGCCTTATTTCATGGGTTGGTGCTTCACATAGGGTTTAAACCCTGTTGCGCCTTTCACCCTTGGACAGAACTGTCCAAGAAAAACTGGTGTGAACCATAAACTATGAACTATGGCCTTACGTTTTCACAATAACTGTCAAATTTCTCACACCCTCATTTGCTAATTTTTATCATTAATTGCAGGCCACCAGAGGAGCCTGCAATCCTAATCTCAACGTTGATATTGAGCATGCATAACATGTATGTGGCCTGATGCTGGCCCGATTTTGTAGACTTCCACTAAGAATGAAGGGAATGAATAGCACACAATTTGGACCTTTGATGATGTGAATGTCTCTCATATGTAATCTGAAGCTTTTCAGTTATTATAAATTTCATTGTGCGTGTTGGCGGTGAACTCCTAACTTTAGAAGATTTTCTTTGAACTTGGACGAATAATATTGATAATTATCTTAACTTCATTCAAATTTAATGAAGAACCTTCTGGTTAAGTTAAACACGTATCAACAACAGTTGTTTTGACGTGTCCAGCAAAAGATTTCAAGCTAACAATGTCACTAATTTCGCTTCTGAGTACAAAACGGAATTATCAAAACTGCAAACAAATGTGTCTTCACAAAGAGTTCAGATCTGAGGCGCCGAAATATTGCAACATTTCATCAAGTTGTGGATACACCTGGGAAGTGATGCTTAACCAGTCCATTAGCTAGTGAAAACGCTTCTCAACCAAAATATCTAACTTGACCTTTGAAAGGAAAACCAAAATTCTAACAACAGTAGCCAAGAGAAGACAACAACGCTAAAGTGAAAGTAAACAAAGCTTTCATGATCGGTTATTTCATGTCGACTTCCGGATAATCACATTAGAGTATTTATAACGTAAAGAAAAGTACTAGATTGAAAGAAAAAGTTACGTAAATTACAAGTCTGTTCTGAATGAGGATTGAATATACTCACCAATGAGCTTATAAGGTGAATTTCTCTCGCAAAGCATGGTCTCGATTTTACCCAACGAAAACGAACGACAACACTATCCACACTGGGTTCAGTTGATGACGTCCTTGGCTCTGTGTAACACCAAAAAAAGCTTGAAGAAACAGGTTTTCCTCACTCAAATTGTCATTGGAGGAGTGTATTAGCACCGTTTCGTAAACTATTAAACACCATTAGAAATATTAATCTCTTTGTCACAAACATGCATTTGTAGCTACCTGCATAGGCCGTCGTGCAGACCAAACAGTGTAGCTGTAATTCATCTTGGTTACCAACGTCTACTTTGCAAAAAGGGCACTGCATTTCACGAAAGGCAGTGTCAGGTGATTTTCTTCATCTGCCGTTGCAAACCAAGTAAAAAAAAGTCACTTGCTTACTGTTCAAAGAGAAGCTGAAGTTCGAGGCAGGAAGTTTTGTCATTTGCATGAAATATGATACCAGGATTACCTCTCCACCAGGCTTACTCGCGTGGAAAACCAGAAGGCATGGGAGGAGTGGCAGGGGATTGACATCGTAGCAGTATGTGGGAAGAAAATAACTAACTAAATAAATAGATGCTTAATTGACCACTCCCGTAGAGGGGCTCCGCAGGGACAATGAAACAAATAAACAAACAAATGAAAACAACAGGGTTAAGGATCCAAACTAGAGGCAGATTTACAAGGATAACCGTTTTAGCTAATGTAAAAAGCAACGAAAACTGAGTATGAACTAAAGTTTGGAGGGTAGTCGAAGAAATATAAAAACACACGGACCGGTTCCTTTTATATTGGGTATTTTAGGGTAACGTAGTCTTCATAACAGGCCGTTTATTTGGGGATGGACTATTAGAAAAATGATTGAGGGGGTGGGGATTTATTATTATTATTATTATTTTGTTTTAATCCTAAAACACTAGATTACTTTTTTTTTAAATGAACCGCAGCATGAACCGCAGAATTATAAAGCGTTTTATTGGATACCATATTTTATCATCTTTCTGTATGTTTTCTATGAATAACTGTTTGTATTACTATTAGCTTTTCTTAACTGAAATAAATAGTATTAGCGTGATAAGCATTAGTATTAGGTAGCATTCACCCCTCTAAATAAACTATTTCCTTCATTATTATTATTATTATTATCATTATTTCAGTTTGCAAGGGTTTTTTTTTTCGCCCATTGCCCATGCAGGATCTCTTTTTTGCAGGTGAGCTACTTTTCTTCTCTTTGCCTTCTTCTTTGGACGAATTTTTTTGTTGTCCTATTACATTTCTTTTAAATTGTATTTGTCCTCGCTCGCTCTCGCTCTCTCTCTCCCCCCCCCCCCCCCAACACTTTTCTACTGGGCTGTCCGAGCGCCAAGCGCAAGATATCGAGGGCGAAGGGAGAATTTCGCTCTGCTAAATAACTGTTAACTCTGCAGGCTAATTTTATGGTGACCACAGGTTCGGCTCATGCCTTCAAAACTTGTTTCCAAGTCCCAGCCGTCTGCCCCAGGCATGCAAACTAAAATTAGGGATTGATTACATAAAGAAAAACATATTTCACTGAGAACGCTGACAACGCGGGCTCAAGATCGCATGTGTGGTTCGAAAAGAGAAAAATAGTGTCAAGAAAGTGGTGGTAACATAATTATATTTACTTTGCAGCGAATGGACATTTGACGGTAGAGGTGGTGCATAAAGGGCTACGATGAAGTCTTTTGCACCATCTTCTTGATGAAACAGAATTTCATGCCCGCCATTTTGCTTCTTTGACACGATGGTCCTAAACATCTGCCGTTCCATAGTTAATGTTCAGGAGTTCTAAAATCAAGCCTGTAGTCATGGTTTTGTTTGAAATGGTGTAAGAATTGCGCTGTCGGTGTTGAAAAATTAGCTTCCACTGACAGGGGCTTAACGGCCCAAAAAGAACTACGTAATCAAGGCTAGAAAAGCAGTTGTTAAGAATTTTTAGCCCGTGGATCGATATCGGCCATTGCGGTGCGTAGATTTCATCGCGAATAAAATCCTCACTTGATGTTACAGTGGAAAGAAGATTACTTCCTTCAAAGCGGAAAAGCTGCTGTTAACAGGAGTGTGTTATGCCGAACGGAACAGCATCTTACATTGATAATGCAACCATCAGCGGAGCGAATACAAGTCAACCTCCATCTGGTTTTTCGCCATTTTCAACAGCATGTGTGGTAACTTTCGGGTTACTCTACGCTTTAATGTTTTTAGTCAGCGTGTTTGGGAATACCGTCGTCTGTTACATCGTTTATCAGAAGCCTGCTATGCGATCAGCGATTAACATTTTACTGGCAACATTAGCGATGGCGGACTTTTTGACGGCGGCTTTATGTATGCCATTCGCTTTGATCTCGATAATCGCTCAAAGATGGGTTTTTGGCGGGGTGTTTTGTCAAGTGAACGCAATTTTATTTAGCCTCTTGTTAACAGAGGGAACGTTTGTATTGCTCACAATATCAGTGGACAGATTCATGATCATCGTGCGCCGAAAAGACACTCTAACACCGCGTAAGGCGAAAATGTACATTGTGATCTCGTGGGTACTATCTTTTGCGGTCGTTCTGCCGCCTATATTTGGCTGGGGCAAATATAGCTTTGAGCTGGGTCAAATTCAGTGCTCTTTGGAATGGCCAAGCCAAAACCGGCGTGACCTGTCGTACGGCATGTTCTTCTTTATTTCAACATTCTGTGTTCCGCTTCTTGTTATGGGATACTGTTTTTTGTCCATTTTGAGAACAGTACGAAGAAATTCGACGCGAATTCAAAATCATCCACCCGTACCTGGTGGTGTTATGACTAAAATGCACAGACCTGGGAAAATGAACATCGACTACAGTTTCAAGACAAGAGCGTTTACCACCATTTTAATCCTCTTTATTCTATTTGTGATGTGTGGTCTACCTTACACTGTGATCCGTTTTCACTTACTTTTTAAAGGGTATGCAGAGTCATTGTCATATGTTGCGGATATTGTCGTCATATTAATAGCCTACTTGAACGCTACTGTTAAGCCCATAATCTACTATATTAGAATCAGCAAATTTCGGGAAGCCTGCATGGACATTATGCCATCATGGTGCCATGTGCCACACTGTTTACCAGGTAGGACAATGCGGCGCATTAGGCCTCATGTGGTATATGAAGTGGACAAAAAGTTTGTTTCTTCTGCACTCTGATAAATTATGAGTACATAGTTTATCTGACCAAATTTCCAGGGCTAATGCAAATGTGCTAAGTTGATACATTAAGACAGTCATTACTAATATATTAGAGACAACAAAATGTTTTGGGTGACACTATCGATTAATGTAAGTGACATGATGATTATTATCAGAAGTGCAGTAATAGCACTGCCATAGTATTTTTATGAATCATTGCTGCTGGCAGTCTAATGACAGCCATCACATTATAAATAAATTAAATGTTTTAAGCAAAAGTGGAAAAATACCTGAAACAGCTTGTTTAGTACCAGTAATAATTTAAAAAAACAAAATGTTGCTCCATGGGGTTTGTTCAAACAATTCATTTCCCTTTAACAATCCTGCCTGTTTAATCATCCATGAAATCCTATCGTCATCATTAGTTCATCCTGATTTGTGCTGAGTGACACAATGGGCCTCCTAGGGACAGGTGGACAGCCTGTTGCCCCCCAAAACATTAATGTTTACTTTGGTTAGTAAACATTTTTGGCCCAGAAGCTATAAAGAGTTAATAGCTCTCTAGATTAAATCACTCCCAGGCATGACAGTAGCTGGCTTTGTCTTGATAGCATCTGAATCTCTCATAAAGGGAAGCAACTCAGTTTACCATCGACCCATTTTGGTCTCAATTTTTCTACTTGTTTGGTGGATTTGACCACAGATAAATATGTAAAAAAAAAAAACACCCAACCCATTGGCTGAGTTGTTAGAGTGCTGGACTACAGTGTGAGAGGTCATGGGTTCAAACTCTGGCTGGACCAATGCTCAGGGTCTTTAAATAACTGAGGGAAAGTGCTTCATTTGTAATGACATCTGCAAAAGGTTAGAATTTCTAGTCTTCTCGGATAAGGACGATAAATCATTAAATCTTAAAGAACCACTAGGGACGTAATAAACACTGGCTGTGACCACCCCTAGTGTTGCCCTTGGGTTGGTGCTCCACGTAGGGATAAGCTCATTGTGCCTCTCCCCCTTGGATTGGTATGAGCATAAGTATGAGTAAGTGAGTAATAAATTCTAGCAAAAGGATAGAAATAATTAATTTTTTTTGGCCTTTTCAATGTTAACTTTCTCAATTGCAAATTTATCTCATAACATCTAATAAAAACATCCTGAATACGAAAATCCAACCCTAAAAGGAATTTTAGGCCAACATGGTTTCAGAAAATTAAAAAAATTATAATAATATTATTGTATGGCTGATGCTTTTAGCTGATATAATACACACTCTGACTGGCTAAAGTGCTAGGCCATTAATTATCCTCCATAATGCTTGCAGGCTGATTACAAATTATGCAAAAACAAAACAAACGAAAGGGTAATTCAAAATGCAAATTGCTTTTCTTTTTTCTGAAAATTGTTGCAGTGCAAGACTATTACACTGAAAGTAAATTTTATTGCTTTGATGAGCTTGAATTTTAGGAGAACAGCCAAGGCACAGGGTCAAGTTGGTGTCATGAATCAAATCTTAGCTATATAATATACAACTTTGTTAACCTTGAATGGTCAGTCTTTACAGAGAAATCTTGAACCTTTTGGCCTTGCTGTATTGACCTCACTATTGCTAAATAAGTAGTTAACAATGCTGTCATAGTGCAAGTCTACAGGGAATTAGAATTTACAAATTATGCTGTCAAGTGGGTTTGATCCCAGGTGTGCATTCCTCAAAACTTAAGAAAACATTTTGGACCAGAGAAGGTTTTTTCAAGTCAGTGTTCTGTCAATTTTGGTACTAGCATTTCGGACAAAAAAGCCAAATATATTTCCCAAATATAGCTAGCTTTAATAAAAGATTATTATATGACTTCTAGCAGGTAATGAACCTAGTACACAGAAAATTAAAATTAATAGTTTGAGAGTTCCTAGAATTTCACCCCAGCTCTTAAGGAAGCTAACCAGATCTATGAGAATGAATGAATATTAATTCTGAATATGATTCTAAGCCGTACCATAAATGTATTTCGTGCAATGTTTTGTTTTGAAACGATGCATATCCATCCGTGGAATGGAAAGTTGTGCAAATTTTGCTGAAAAACAACGTGGAAGACGCAATTTGATTGTAAAACGATTTATTCCAAAACATTGTGAAATATGGATAACATAATGCCACAATCAGAACTCACCTCAGAACCCTCGATTTGTTTTTAAACTTGTTTTACTTGAAGCAACTGTTTGCTCGTTTGGGAAAAGGAAATGTGATATGACGAGCCTCCCTTTTTCCCTATTGTCAAGGTCGAATGTTGTGGAATAAAAGGAGCGTAAGTGTGATGATACCATATAAATATGTTTTGAAGCTGGCAATGAAAGCAACCTAAGTTAAAAGAAATTTGCCCTCGATACTGATTTCGCGCCTCCCTTTTTCCGTACCTTTTTTTTTCTTGATCGAGCCATATCTTCGTGGCTGGCATGACTCGCACCATGGCTCGCTTGGCTCGCCTTGTGACACGCTTGAGTGATAAGGCCACCCCAAAGGGTATGGTTTGGGGGGTTTTTGAGCAATTTTGAACAAATCAGTTTAGATTTTGTCCATCAGTTATGGGAAGATTTTAACATCTCTCAGTCAAAGAGAAATCCAATAAAAAGAGGTTTAGAGACGCTTGCAGGTATCACGTACAGTACACTTGCTGAACGCAAATTATCCATTTTCGTTTTCCGCCGGTTTCTTACTACATTGAAGATGGGATTCGAACTATTTTCGTTTTCACACAACTTTGGAAAACAGAATTTCAATTGTTATTGCCGTTTTGGTCTTTGTAACGTTGAAAAACGAAATTTAAACTTCGATTTTCGTTTCTGCACGAGAGTCCGCTCTTTCTGTCTATGAAAAAGCCAAATTTGAATTTTTTTCTCCCCTTTACTCGTTTTTGCGATGTACTAACCGCGGCCGACCGCGGCCTGGGTCAGTCTGTCTAGTGAGGCGTGTGAGGCGTTCGAACTCAATTTTTGGCGCAGGGAATGGGAATTTCACCAATTGAAAATTGAAAATGAATAGTGCCCGGGGGCGGTTTGCCCAGCGGGATGTTGATGTTTCAAATTGACTGTTAAATTACCATAATATCAGCAAGGAAATGAAAGTGTGTATACTATTTGGTCCCACCATTAAGTAAAATGTTACAGTAGAAAAGCTTTTCATCAGATAGATTTTGAACAATAAAAACGGTAAGTCTTTGGCCTCCGTTAACCTTGTACTGCGACTGCTGCCTACCATGATAACTGCAAAACTTGTTTACACATCGCAAACTCCAGCCGTTTAGATTTGTGTAACGGTTCTTTATTACCTCAAGAACGTCTTCATGGCTATCATTTTCTTGAATAACAAGAAGGCGGACAAAGACTTCACCAAGGATATTTTCTAAGGTAGCCATTGTCATTCGCGCCAAACTAACTTACGTGGTTTCCAGATATTTTGTCAGCAACAAGAAGAGCGGACTCTCCTCCGATATGGAAATGACAAAAAGACGGAAACCAGTAATACCAATTCAGTGAAATTCTGTTTTCCAAAGATGCAGAGTCTATGGGACCGCCTCATGTGCCATTAACCCGTAGCCCTTGCGGGCGAAGGCTCTAATTGTTTTCGTATCACTCAACTAGTCGGACAGAAAAGGCAATAACAAAGTTAGCAAATGCAAGTTGAAGAAATAGTTATTTCGGAATAAAACGAAAGAAAGCGTCACGCTCGATTGCTACTCGAGGACTATTAGTAATAGTCCTTTAGTAGCGTAGCCAATCAAAATGCAGGATTTGCATTAGTCCACCAGTTAGGTGATACTAATTTTTGATCACCGTACAGGGACTCTCAAAGCTGACGTTTCGAGCGTTAGTCCTTCGTCAGAGCGAATGGAGGAATTATGGGCTGTGTGTGGTTCATATAGAGGAGATGGAGCTACGCTATTTGTGGTAAAAATTAAACGTAGTTAAAAAGACAACTATTTGTAAAAATGTTTAAAACGTTCGTTTCGACTCTGGAGGTGAATAGCCGGGGAATGACCTCTACTCCTAAGAACCCTCGTTTTACTGGCTGGCAATTAGAGGTGGAGCTGGTGATGCATTTCCATAACTTCATGTCTGAGGTTTCCCGCAAAAGGTGTGTTGCAGGCATCACCTGCTAAGAAACCCGGAACCAACTGCTCTTTTCTGAAACCTATCAACTCTCGAAAGGTACTTATCATAGCTTGAAACACCCCATACTGAAATACCACAGTAAAGAGATATGATCAGACTGTGGGAGAGGTGAATAAATTCTTGCAAACTTCCAGTGTGTATAGGCCCTCCTGCTTTGCTGAGGAGATTATCAATTTGTTCGCCTTTGCCCAGAGCCATCTTCTTGGTCTTGGTCGAGTTAATAGGTGTTCTGAGGTTATCATGTCAGATAGGTCCGTATTTATTTTGTGGCCTAATTCAAGAAACAGAAGCAACCCGATCTGTGCATCGTTGATTTAATTTGTTTTGGTTTCCGGCTTGTCATAAACGAATTTTCCAAATTCAGGCCTTCAAATCACAAAATCACTGACATGACAACCAGTCTGTTAGACTAAAAAATGGGGATTTCAGGGAAATTTAACACCACATCGTCACTTATGCTATTTTAATTTGCACCAAGTCCCTCAAAGTTTGGCTTATTTTACCCGCATTACTGAATCAGCGCTGAAAACTAACACACCTTAATTGGCAAATTTAAATTAACTTGTTAATTTTTGAACATATGCGATTAAAGCACTTCTGTAATAGAACTGGAGTACAAAACAGGTTCACACTGCAAATATTATTGTCTTACCAATTATCAACCCATAAGAAGGTAATAAAGCAGGTAATCTGAGGCAGCTAATGAAAATTCTTAAGCTCTCTGGTGGCTATCCGAAAATACTATTTAACTTATTTGTTTATTTTGCCTTTTTTCTTAATATATTTACAGGTTAAAAAAAAAAAAAGTAGAATGTGTGGCAAGGTGACCTCTAGAAACCACCAGGCTTTTAGTTGAGGCCACCTTGTACATACTGACAATATGTTTGCATAAATGGTGCTGCAAGTGAGCGGCCTAGTCAATTCAGTAATTATTTTATTAAAAACTCTAGTAGTTTTTTCTTAAAGTTAGGAAAACTTGATAGGGAAGTGATCGTAACTGGGAGGGAATTCCAGTTCTTTGGACCTTGGTAAAGAATTGTAAATTTCTTCAGATTAGTTCAGCAATGGTGTGCGCGATAATTGTTGGCTGTTCTGGTGCTGTAGCGATGAATTTGACTATTTGTTTGAAACAAGTTGGCAAACAATGGAGGCAACAGGTTGTTGCGGAAATAGTACATAAATTTCGCTATTTGAAACGTATTTATTTGAAAAATGTCTAAAATTCCTAATTTGGAGAATAAGGGAGCAGAATGTGCTCTATAGTCTGAATTGGTAATAGCTCGCACAGCCCTCTTTTGCAAACAATAAATTCTGTTTAAGTTTGTTACGTATGTAGACGACCATGTAGAGTTACAATAGGTAATATAAGGATAAATTAACGAGTAGTACAGAGTAAGTTTAGTTTTTGAAGATAGATAGAAGCGGGATCTAAATAACATTCCAATTGATTTAGACATTTGTTTACATAAATAGCTGATATGATCTTTCCAAGTAAGATGCTCGTCAATATATACCCCAAGAAATTTAGTAGCGTTGGTTTGTATTAAAAGTTGACCACCGAGGGAAATAGAAAACTTGTGGTTACATTTTTTCTGTCTAGGCTTTAAAATGAGGTAGGTCGTTTTCTTGACATTCACCGATAATTTGTTGCATCGCAACCAAACTTCAATATTTTTTAGTTCGTCATTTAGTAAAGATTCTAGGGTATTTGGGTTAGAGTGAGAATAAAAAATACTAGTATAGTCAGCAAAGAGAAGAAGATCTATCAGTTCTGAAGCATTAGGGAGATCGTTTATGTAGAGTATGAAGAATAAAGGGCCAAGAATGGAACCTTGCGGGACACCACATTTTATGGTCTGCATCGTAGAACAAGTTTGATTGAATTGAACAAATTGATAGCGATTAGAAAAGTAGCTATTTATCCATTGCAGGGCCACATCACGGATACCATAGTGTTCCAGCTTTGAGAATAGGATTTCATGATTGAGGGTATCGAACGCTTTAGAAAGATCCAAAAAGATGCCTACAGTGGTTTCATGTCGGTCTATTGCAGACGAGATTTTATTGAGCAAATGGATAAGCGCGTGTGATGTCGAGTGATTTTTGCGAAATCCAAACTGACGAAGATAGAATATTTCGTTTGTTTCGGCGAAATCGACTGAGCGATTGTACATGACCTTCTCAAAGAATTTTGAGAAATTTGGCAGTAAAGAAATTGGTCTATAATTTACAAAGAGACTCGGATCCTCAGTTTTGTAGATAGGAATTACTTTACCAATTTTTAGTTTCTCTGGAAAAATACCTTTTGATAGAGAAAGATTTATAATGTTTACCAGAGGTGTGGAAATCAAGTGAAATGAATGCTGTATCACACGCATTGAGATATTGTCATAACCAGGGGCCTTCCTCGGTGAAAACATGCTACAAATGTTTTGTAATTCACGAATATCAGTGGGTTTTAAAGTGATAGGAGGATAATCTCTGCTACCAAGAAAAGAGCGAAAAGTGGCCGAATTCTCGGAGGGTATGGCACTCGCTAGGTTAGGACCAATATTGGTGAAGTATTTACAGAATCGGTCAGCAATGTCCATGGGATCCGTGATTGTTTTGCCGTCAGATTTAAAAGATGAAGGTGGAGATGGATAATTCTTACTTTTGTTTATAACTTCGTTTAGTAATTTCCAAGTCGTTCTTAGGTCATTCTTGGCATCTTCTAGTTTGGAGTCGTAATATACACGCTTAGCAATACGTATTAAGTGGTTCAATTTGTTTTTGTAGGTTTTATACTTAAGTTCACAAGAAGTGGTGGATTATCGAACAAACTTTTTGTATAGTCTGTTCTTCTCGTTGATGGACTTTAAGAGACCACGGCTCAACCATGGAGAGTAGGACTTATTCATTTGCTTGCCTTTGATGACTTTCAAAGGAAAACAGGCTTCGTAAATTCTGCAATATTCACTTATAAAATCATTATAAGCTTTATTGGGGTCGTCCCCTAGGATAAGTAAAGAATCAACATCTGAATCAACATCTGAAGAGGTGAAAATAATGATAAAAAATACATAATTTATTATTTCACTGTCCTTTCCTCCTGGACTAAAAATTTATACGATAAACAAAAAAATATCTAAAGCTGATATTCCCAAATTTCTATTACCAACTTTTATTTTTATTAAAAGAGACTAAAAACCCTATTTAATGTAAATTATACCAATTTTAACTCAGCAACTAAACAGGAACCTGGTTAACAGTGAAACACTATTAATAGTTACAAAAACACAACAACGTTAATGGATCAGAAAGACTTCCTCCCACCATAGCACTGTCTTTTAAACTATATTTTCTTTGTTATAATTTGTTACCACAATTCAGGTGAGTGAACACTATTTGACCCTTTCATTTGTAGACCCGCCCACACTTACAATAAAAATATCATCTAGACTACATCATTTTCCAAAACATTTGCTGTCAGCATCAAATTAAAAATAGTTTGAAATTAATCTAAAAATTAAAATCATGTGTTCAATGACTTGAGGTTTACCATCACAAGCATATCGACTAAAGGGGACCAAAGGACCAAAGTATTGTGTCCCTTTGGGTTCGTTTAGTAGTTACTAACGCTTTCGCCTTCGCTTAATAGCATCCTCCACCTTCTTCTGAGTATCTGCCATGTTCTGTGACTGCCTGCGTAGTTGGTCAAGTTGTTCTCCTAAAAGTCTGGTTTGTTCTTCAATTGATAACCTTTGGGCAGCCTAGATAAGAATAACAAAAAATCAACCTGACTGTTTCTTAAAATGGGTACAATATGGCAACGAGATAAGACAGAACACTGCACAGGTCAAGTATGCACAGACAATATAAAACTGTGAAATAGAAATAACTACTTTGAGTGGATTGCCAAATGAAGAACTGCCTGTGAATCTATATCTGCCTAACAAGGAATACCCTGCGAGCAAGCTGTCTATTGGGATCTTGAGCATTCTGGTTCGAGTTGCAAGCTACGAGCGGAAAGCGAAGCAAGCCGCATGAGGATTGGGGGCGGGAGAGAGAGAGAGGCCTTTCACTGGAGAAGGAAAATGCTATTGGCTGAAAAATGACATACCGTCAATCAATAATGATTGATGACCGACTTGATCGACCTGCCACAATGTAGAAATGTGAAAATTGTCAAACTCACTCAGTCAAAGAAAGCGGCCACTATTCATTTCCCCGAGGGCGGCTACTTAATAGGGTTGAACTGTAACTGCATGAGTCCAAAATCACATACCATTGCACCCAGACGATCAGTGAATTCTCTTTCTTCTTCTTCCTTCTTTGCTTTCCTCTTCCTGGTCTGTTCCTGGCAAAAAGATTAAATAAATGCTGTCAGGAGACAGTTGATGCTGGAACCGGCAGAAGCAACCAATCTTAAGGCCTTGGCAAACGAGGACACACTGTTGATCATATTTCTTGGGCGCGCAAACGCGCGGGACACAAAATGAATGTTGTGTTTCCATGCTGCGCAAACTGCAAACATTTGTTGCGGACACAAATTTTGTGTCCGCAACAAATGTTGCGCGCACGAGTAAACCGGGAAATATATGTGTCGGCAACAATGTGTCCTCGTTTACCAGGGCCTTTATCTTGACTTAATTTGACTGAAGAGCATTTGCTTGTTATCAAAAGCTGCTTATTTTACATAATTATGATATGAGTTCTGGGTTCAAACCATTTACGATTTTACATTTCTGTCCGTAAGAACTTACTGGAGAAGTCAAAAAGCAGTGTTCAGAGAGAGAGAGAGAGTAGTAACAAACCAGTAGTGGTGAATAGATGAATCATGTTCGCGCCAAACTATGCATGTCACACTGCTGCGTTACATGTACTCGAGACAGACTGACCTTCGTAACAGGCAGTTTTCCTTTACACTTAAGTTGTTGTTTGTTTCTGCACTCTTGTCTCTTATTACGTTCGGGCTCTCGTGTGATCAAAACAGTTTAGAATCTTTTAATTTAACATCAACGTTTTTCTCTCCTTTATAAAATATGTCATCATAAGAGCACAAATAAAGATTGCTGTTGTTTACTGTCTCCGTTTACCTTTAAACAGCCCAAACAAATCCACGCTTATTAAACAATGAAGATGTATATATGCACACGTTCATACTCATCTATTCACTACTCACGAGTTTATTACGAACCCTAAAAATCACCAGCCCCCAGTTGCCTTGTTATTTCAGTTGGTAAAGCAGTGCACCAGTATCGCAGAGGTCATGGGTTCGACTCCATCACAATCCGGAATTTTTTACTGCTCAAGTAATGCATGTTCATATTGCGACGATCACATATATCTTTATTATTTAATCCACAGTTCAAATATATGAGTTCATATATTCATACTCATCTATAAAGCAATGTTCTTAATTCGTAGATGAATGGAAATTTTCAAGATCATGGGCTGGGTTTAAAATACCTCCCTTCTCTGAATAGCCTCTTCAGAGAAATAATGAGGACAGATCTTCGAATTCTTATTGTGTCCTACTTGTCCACAAGCACCACACTTTGGACCAACTGGCTTGTCAATGGTACTTCTTAAGTGACTTGTGGAACTTGTAACATCAGATAAAACAGAAGAAGAGGGTGGCTGTAATAGACAAATTAAGTCAAAAGATGTAATGTACTTGTAAAAACAAAAACCACGAGCAAGATGCTCAAGCATTCAAATTTTGAGGACATCTAAACCAACCAAACAAGGTCCAGAGAAAGGAGAATGTAACTTGTGAACTCTTTCGAAACTGCTGGAACAATAAAAATAAAGATAGCTCAGGTTAGGTGAGAGAAATAACACTCAATGGCAGTTAAACAAACTGTTAATGTAGGGGCACTATTCATTGTATGCATACACTCAGTTGAGAATCTTGGATTGAAGGGTGCTCTGGACAATGCAGGTGCACCTTTGAAAGAGTGTTCCAGAGAAGGGTTGTGGCAGTCACCTTTTCAGTTTGCCTCTAGTTGCTTAATACCAATATCATGATATCAGTCATGAAAGACCGGCGGCCAGTTTGACATTTGGCTTGTGAAATACTCCATTTACCTTATAGCAATAACTGTTTGGGCAAAGAAACACGTATCTGTGTAAATCAGAACATAATATTTTTGGTAGTGTTGTTGTTCTACATACGATCATGCTATTTTTGACATTCGTTTTCTGCTAGCGGGGCAGCAGGGGATATAACGTGCCTGGATGAAGATGAAAATGGCCTAGCTCCTGATTCAGACTTCCAACTATCAGAGCTGCTTCGAGAGGGTGAACCAGCCTTTTTACAGTCTTCAATATTATCCCTAGTAAACAGGAAAAGAATGACAAAATACCTATAATTGTTAGGTTGTAAGAGGTTAACAGATCAGAAGAGATGGCACGGAAAGTTGAAGTCTGAGACCTATGCAAAACAGCTCATAAAACAAGTTCAAATGCAATGCCACACATATTTCCATAAAATAATTCCTGCAAATGAAGTGCATTGGTTAGGGTCACCTCTTTCGTATGGCAGATCAATGAGCATAAAAAGTAATTCTGTTGTCACCTGATGATATGGACTTCATCCACAGAAGAAACATGCGTCTTAGGAGATTCAGGTGATCCACTTTCGTTTACAGCATGTCTGGACATTGACCTGCGATCAAGAACTCTTCCTGATCCATGTCCTCTTTGGGAACCAATTGACCGACTACTTGGAACACGGCTTGCAACTCCAATTTGCACTGGTTTGCCACAAGCGATGGCAGCGACGTTTCTCCTAAAATCCACTCCAGGGGAAGACTTTTTTTTTTGTCCAGATAGCTTACCATACTTTTCTTTCTGCAATTGACGATACCCTATGGGTTGTTGGTCCAGCTCAGAGCAAGTTGTGTTTTTCTCGCTCAATAAGCCACCGTTCTTACTGGGACTTTTATTCATTTGTTCTCTAAGTTCTTGTTGAACGTGTAGTGCATAAGCAAAATCATACTCAGTGTCATCAAGTTGTTCTTGTGAATCTACCAATATTGCAGAGTCCCTTGTGTTGCCCTTTAAAGAGTCAGGATGTTGTGTCTCAAACATATCAGTGTCATGATTTTCACTCTGAAGATCCCATTTATGATCTGATGCCACACTTGAAGGGACAAAACGGTTGCTATCAGCCACAAGGGGACTTTGACTTGAATGTGTTACATTTTGATCTCTTGACTGAGGGGAACCAATACGGTTCTCCAGCATTATTAAATCTTCAGAATCCAGGTCTTCATTTTCTCTAAACAAAACTCCATGTTTAGAACGCATATATTCGATCCTGCTTAACTCTAATGCCTTTGCAAGATCATCACCATCTCTACTTTGCTCTTTGCTGAATCCCATTTCGCTCTGTTCCACAGTTCCAGCCATTACATCATCTACATCTTGTACCATACTTTTTGATGGACACTGGTCGTTTGAAATGCCCAAAGAATTCTCTTCCGGTGGATTCGAATTACGTGACTGTATAGCTTTCAACAAACTATCCTCTTTATTAGATGCAGGATGCCTCTCTTGATCTTGGTTATCCAAGGCAGTGCCTTGTCCATGTTCAAGTTTGGACAGTCCCAATCCCTTTTTAAGGACATGTTCACCAGAAATTGTAGCCTCGCTTGTTTCCACTCTCTCCATTTTACTTGACTCTAGAACCTTCTCATGTTCTGTACTTCTGTCAAATGTACCACTTTGGTGTCCCACAAAACTGGTTAAGGATCCTCCTTCCAACTGTTCATACTCCATTTTACTCAACTCTAAAGCTTTCTCAAAGTCATCATCTGTACCAAGAGCATTACGTCTATGATGCTGTCTTTGCTTTGCACTTTCAAACTCTTCCAGACTCAATTTAAGTGCTTTCTCCAGCTCAAGATCAGCACTGGCAGTTACGCTTTTCGGGCCGAAAACAGTTGTATGAGTTGACTTAGGAATATCCGTGTGCATCCTTGGTGCAAGTTCCTCACAACTCTGTGACGAACATGGTTGGTTTACTGCTTTTACTGACAACGTACGAGATTCAGTTGACGAGTTTTCAACCCTACTAAGTGCCATGGCTAACTCCAGCTGTTCCTTCTCACTCATAGGGCCTACAGACATTGCATGTGATTTATCATGTGAGCTGCTAGCAACTGATCTTCTTTTGGTGGGACTGCTTTGTGTTTTATTCAGGAAAGAAGCATCCTGTATTGCAAAAAGACCAAAACATGGGTAGAAAATAAAAGATGGAGGATATATATGAGCAAAAAAGCAAGAACAACAGTGAAGGCAAATAATAAGTCAAATAAAACATAATTTAGAATGTGTTACCTGTTCAAGAGACTTTTAGTTCGTGACACTTTGCGTTACCTAAGTTTAGTTACCGTGACACTTTATGTTAAACATCAATAGTCAGACCAGACATTTTTGTTATCTGATATCTGTCAGAATGAATGGTATCGTCCCTTTTCGAAGAAGCGCGTGTATTGTAACATCTGCGTACCGTCATCGTGGAAAACACTAAAATCGGAACTCGTTCAGTGATTTCGTCGTTTATCTCATCGCTTCGATCGTTACAGTTAATCGATCACAAACGAAACTATTATCAGCTAGAAGATTAACAATACCTGATTATGAGTTCTTTTATCTTCATGTTCTGATGCTCGTAAAGCCTACAAAAGAGATGTCAAATCTTTTTTAGCCTCTCCTAGCAGACATGAAAAAAAACACACACAAAGGATATGAAAATACCATTCCCACTGGTAGGGTCAGAAAAAATTGGGGTTCCTCCACATCAAATTAATGATACACAAATTTACAAAATTTTTGCCTTTTTAAAACCAACAATCAGAGTGCAATACACCACTACTTGGCCTCAGGTTAGTTCTTTTACTTCTAACAGCCTTTGCATATCTTCATCTCAAAAGCATTGATATTACATCTTGTCAGCGTGTTAATATTCATCCAATCAACCACACAGTGGATTTGAAATCGGACTAAAAAGGAAAAATGGAAATCGAGCCAAACATGAAAAAGAAATCAATGATTCAATACGTTTTAGTTCATGGAACGAAGGAGGCACATTTCATGTCACCAAAATACAGGTAATAGGTAATATTAGTTATAATTATTACAATAAAGAAAACAATAATATTATAAAAAGTAATAAAAAAACAAGTAAAATTATTGTGCCTGCATGATTTCTTATTTATATTATTACAATTGTAGTAATATAAATTATTGGATGCTATATCCTTCACCATGCACATTGCCCCAAGTCTTACTGTTGTACCTGACGAACCATGGCATCCTCCTCTTGAGAATCATTAGCAAACACAAGGTCGTCATTAGGTGAACTGTAAATAAGGGCACATACAGAAAGTCAGTAACTGCTGACTTATTACCTACAATAGCTAAAAGTAATCCTCCATTGCATCTGTAATACAATTTTACTCCAGTTTGTTTACCTTTTTACAATAAAATCACAAAGTACAAAATTAATTTTCCTATAGCACAAGAAGTTATTCATTCACAGTGGACCACTCATTCTGATTTAAGCTAAAGAAACGGTACTCTAACAGCTGAGCCAGCCAGTCAGCACTTAACTCAGCCATTAACTGAGAAAGTGCTGCCTTTGAAATGGCATCTGCAAATGGTTAGACTTTCTAGTCTTCTCGGATAAGGATGATAACCGTAGGTCACATCTCACAACCCTTGTTTATGATAACTTTGTGGGCCATTAAAGAACCCACATACTGATTGCAAAGAGTAGGGGGATGTCGTTTCCAGTGCTGTGGCATTTAAAATTGTTGAAATAATAAAGAAGGCCACTTTCTATTTAATTCAAGCTCTAGCAAATTTATTATGTCATAGTATTTGGAAACCTCCATTTTCATTCATTTTTCCTCTCAAAAGTAAACATAATCACTAACATTTCAAAGATCAATGGTTTGACTGGGTCACATTTTTAAAGCCTACTTTGCTTAGCATTTATAGAGAGAAAGCTTAACATAACATAAAAATGTGCTGTTTTCAAATAAAAAATAGACGTAATTAGTTAACATTGGCTGGGGTTCAGCTTTTCAGGATGGACGTAGCCTAGCATGATTAATATCCACTAGATTAACCTCTGCTATTTGGATGATCCCCACTCACTCATTACTATCTTCATTCTTTATCTTTAACGTGTATCCCGTGTAAGCTTAGTTGAGTTGAATAAATTATCCTTATCCTCAGTTTCTGTTTAAAAGCTTACCTTTCCCATTGCCTCCCTGATTCTCCAATGAAATGACGAACTTCGTCCTTATTGTACAATGGAGCATCTTCACCACCTTTATGTAACAGTCAAATTAGTCTAATCATAAACCTGTTGCGACCATAAGTATTATTGTATCAATAATTATTCTATTTACAGTGGAGAGTACGGTTAGGAGGGTGAAGTTGTCAAGTCTATCTTGAATGGAGTAGGGTCAGGCAAGTTGAGTCCTCAACTCTATTTTAATTCAACTGAGAGTAGGCTTAGGCAGGCCAAAAAAAGTGTTACTTCAAAATGTCTCTTGGTCAAGTTGTGTTCTTAAAAACATCTTAACCCCCTTCTCCTCAATTGGAGATAAGGCAAAAAATTTACGATAGAAAACAATCTATGAAACACTCTTGTAAGCCAACCTTACCAGGTGTGTTTTGATAAAACTTGCACAGAATTTCTGCTGACTCTTCCTCAGATTCTGTTCTTCTAACCATAATTCCTTTAAAAACCTGTAAAATTATACACCAGATCATGGTAAAAAACACGACCTAGGTATAATGTAATATTGAATAATGTGTGTGTACTATTATTACTACATTAATGTTTAGAACTGTAAGTTTGATCTTCTTAATTATCCAGTTCTGTTCAGGTGTTGTACAAAATACCCAATCATACAATTCCTTCAACATGACTAGATAATTAAGAGGAGTACGATCATCCGGGTGAGTGTAGTCCTGAGAAGGACTGTTTGTGGTGACATTGACTGACGTTTCGACAACCTGAGCGGAAGTCATCATCAGAGTCAAGTGATTTGTGTAACGTCAGTAGATGGTATAAATACTCTGGTCGTTGATGTGATTGGTCAACGAAGTCGTGATGTTATTGGTCGACTGTCAGATGAGCCTAGTTGTCATTGGCTGTGTACACTGTACACAGTGATTGGTGCATTTCGATCCGTCTTTCGTTAGTGTTATGTGTGTACGTGTATTGTATGTAAAATGTCGGTCTGTTGTTTGTCTGTTGTAAACAGTGATTGATGCGTTTCGATCCGTGTCTGTACGTGTGTTGTTGTCGGTCAGTCTGTTGTTTGTCCGTTGCTTATGTCGTCGACAAGTCGTTTGTAAGGTGCGGGAAGTTGTAAGCAACGGTTTAGTGGTGTCTGCACTAAGTTAGTAAACCAGCTTTCCAGTACGATCCGTTGGTAGTAATTAGTACTGTATGTAACGCATTCAGCAGAGTCCCAGTTGATTCTGTGGTTTGTCTGTAAATGTGTTCAGCAATGTTATTGTTGAGGTCACCATTTCTCATCGCTCGTTTGTGTTCAGTCAGTCTTACGTTCAAGTTTCTGCCGGTCTCACCGATATAGGTAGCCTGGCAGTCGCAGCATTTGATCTTGTAAACTGCTCCTTGTCTGTCCTTTGGTTCGTCTTTGTCCTTACAGCCGATTTCAGTGCAGTGTATAGACCCGGGTTTTTGAAACATGATTCGCCCGTGCATGATTCGACCGTGAGGTTACTAAGCCGAGGTTCGAACGATGAAAGCGCTGCACGAAGACTTAAGAATTACAGTCAAGTCGCCCGAAAGTTATCTCCCCCCAAGTTACGTCGCCCGAAATACTAAGTTATCTCGCCCGATATTTCATTGTAATTATATAGGTTAATACTTCTTGTTGGAGTACATTCAAGTCACAAGTTTAACGGTTACATTGTTGTCAGATAGGTTATTTAATTAAAGTATTGCTGATATTGAATTACAAAATGTCTGTCTCATGATTAACATACGTTCCATAATCGTGCGGAACTTTGTTTACAAATGATTACACAGAAAGTTGTTGGGTTGTGGGTTCGATCGATGGAATCTTTCGCTTTCTTAGAAAATGTTTATAATTACAGTGATTAAACGTTGGGTAATAAATGAAATGCATGTTTACAGATGAAAAGGTGTCGGGCGACATTAACCTACTTTCAGGCGACGTAACTTCGGGCGAGATAACTTTCAGGCGACTTGACTTGACTTGACTTCAGGCGACTTGACTTGCGTCTGACGAAGTCGCGGTTGTAGTTGTTTTTAGTGAAAACGTTGTTTAGGTACTCGCGTTCGTCTGTTAAACTGTTGTGTGAGTCGCAAACTAGTTGCGCTCGTCTCGTTAGGGTACGTATTGTCGTTGCTTTGTGTGAAGTAGGGTTGTAAGAGCATTCGTCAAGTAGTCGGTCAGTATGCGTAAGTTTCCTGTAAACCGTAGTTCGTAGTTGTTTGTTTTCACGGGTAACCAAGCAGTCTAGAAAAGGTATCTTACCATTCTCCTCGATCTCCTTGGTGAACTGGATGTGGTCGTTCTGTCTGTTGAGGTGTTCGTGAAACTCGTCGATTTCGTCTTTGTGTAGGGCTGTAAAAGTGTCGTCGACGTAGCGTAGCCAAAGTGGTATCGTTCGTTTGTACGTTGCTAGGGCTTGTTTCTCAATGTTTTGCATGACAATTTCTGCAACTACAACGGAAACTGGTGAACCCATAGCTGTTCCATGCAACTGTTTGTAGTGTTTGCCGTTGTACTGGGAGTAGGTAGACGTAAGGCAGAGGTTCAGTAAGTCCATAAGGTCGTTCGTAGGTAGTGGCAGTTGTAAAGTGGAGTTGTTGATGGCGGTCTCAGTGCAGTCGAGGGCCAATTGAAGTGGAACACTGGTGAACAGTGATTTCACATCAAAAGACACTAGTATGTAGTCGTCAGGTACTTGTACTGTCTTGATAGCGTCAATAAAGGTTTCCGTAGACTGTAGTTTGTGTCGGGATTCGTCAGTCAAAGGTTTCAGTATCGTAGTCAGCTGTTTAGACAGGTGGTAAAGATGGTCAAGATTAGACTAGACTTGTTTTAAAAGAAAATGTATCCATTATTTCATGATCAAGGATCCCTTTCAACATGGTTTGGGAGTGAATGTGAGCCCTAATTTCATTCAAACTTTACTTCATTTTTATGGCATTTCTGTGTTGAGTTTTGAAGTTTCACATGGACCACTGACCTGTAGCCAAAGAATGTACCACTGTATAACATCTTGATTAATCAGTTGATCTGTGACACCATGTAGATGTCTTTGAATACACACTGGTGGCAAAAAATCATTATAAGTACTGTGTAAAAACCAATCCCCTCACCTAGCCCCAGTCCGCGAAGCTACCTATGAATAGTTCCACTTTCGCGCGGGTTATGCTAATCGCCATTTCACTCGAGCTCGTAAGGTTAAATTATAACTACGTTACGTTCTTTACTTCATTCCTTCGTGTGAAGTGTATATGAAATAATTCATATTTGTACTGCGGTTGTAGATGCAAGTGAAGAGTGATCATCGCAGTAAATTTTCCAATTTAAGCAACTGGAAAGAAGAAGCCTGAAAAAATCAGGGCTTCAACGGGATTCGAACCCGTGACCTCCGCGATACCGGTGCGATGCTCTACCAACTGAGCTATGAAGCCACACATTGGGAGCGAGGTCAATTTATTGAGTTCATACTTTCCCGCACAGTGAAGTGATGTGAAGTGTATATGAAATAATTCATATTTGTACTGCGGTTGTAGATGCAAGTGAAGAGTGATCATCGCAGTAAATTTTTTCAGGCTTCTTCTTTCCAGTTGCTTAAATTGGAAAATTTACTGCGATGATCACTCTTCACTTGCATCTACAACCGCAGTACAAATATGAATTATTTCATATACACTTCACATCACTTCACTGTGCGGGAAAGTATGAACTCAATAAATTGACCTCGCTCCCAATGTGTGGCTTCATAGCTCAGTTGGTAGAGCATCGCACCGGTATCGCGGAGGTCACGGGTTCGAATCCCGTTGAAGCCCTGATTTTTTCAGGCTTCTTCTTTCCAGTTGCTTAAATTGGAAAATTTACTGCGATGATCACTCTTCACTTGCATCTACAACCGCAGTACAAATATGAATTATTTCATATACACTTCACATCACTTCACTGTGCGGGAAAGTATGAACTCAATAAATTGACCTCGCTCCCAATGTGTGGCTTCATAGCTCAGTTGGTAGAGCATCGCACCGGTATCGCGGAGGTCACGGGTTCGAATCCCGTTGAAGCCCTGATTTTTTCAGGCTTCTTCTTTCCAGTTGCTTAAATTGGAAAATTTACTGCGATGATCACTCTTCACTTGCATCTACAACCGCAGTACAAATATGAATTATTTCATATACACTTCACATCACTTCACTGTGCGGGAAAGTATGAACTCAATAAATTGACCTCGCTCCTAATGTGTGGCTTCATAGCTCAGTTGGTAGAGCATCGCACCGGTATCGCGGAGGTCACGGGTTCGAATCCCGTTGAAGCCCTGATTTTTTCAGGCTTCTTCTTTCCAGTTGCTTAAATTGGAAAATTTACTGCGATGATCACTCTTCACTTGCATCTACAACCGCAGTACAAATATGAATTATTTCATATACACTTCACATCACTTCACTGTGCGGGAAAGTATGAACTCAATAAATTGACCTCGCTCCCAATGTGTGGCTTCATAGCTCAGTTGGTAGAGCATCGCACCGGTATAGCGGAGGTCACGGGTTCGAATCCCGTTGAAGCCCTGATTTTTTCAGGCTTCTTCTTTCCAGTTGCTTAAATTGGAAAATTTACTGCGATGATCACTCTTCACTTTCATTCCTTCGATTGCTTTATTCTCAAATCGTCAGGTAATGTCTTTTTCCTCTTCGTTTATCTCGCATTTCCTATGTTATTTCCATTGCTGTAATTAGTTGTTCCGCTCTTAATGTGTTATGTATGCTACTTTATTCTAGAAACCACTGGCAACATGATGTAAAACAAGTTAAGAGTTTAAGTCTCTCTTCACGTATTAAATTTTGCTGGTGCGTTGGTACATACTGGTACATGATCCCAATACACTTGTAAAACATTGAAATAAAAAGGCGGTGACTGTTGGAACTGGAACACGACGGCTGAATTCAAAAGCTTCCATCTCAAAATCATGCTAGCGATGTTCAAAACTGACATCTAACAACTTCCAATTTCAAAAATACTGTAGGTTGACTGTTTAGGAAATCAAAGTTGCAAAGTATGAGCCAAAGAATTCAAAAATTGAATTATGAATCCGGTATTGGGTACATTCATATACCATGTATTATCTTATACATAATCACAGGTTACATGAACAAACTATATCAATACATTGTTATTTATCTGCTATCTGATATATATACTAGTTATGTAACGCTTTCGAGTGGTATACCGTAGAATATCCCACGAATCACTTGCATTTTCTGGTATACACTCATGCCTGTGTGTATACCAAGAAAATACAAGTGCCGAATGGGATATTCCACGGTTATACCACTCGAAAACGTTGCATAACTATTTTATACCATGCCATAGAAAATACGTAGCCTTACATAATCGATGCGGTGCATGATGGGAAGGTTGGGTGTTATACTGTTGAATTGCAGTGGTCGATGGGAAGGTTCGGTGGAATACCGACCAATATACAATGGCTTTCCTGCATTCTGATTGGCTTTATATTCTATGGCATGGTATAATTTTTTTTCCTGAATTCCACAAGAAACAGGTGTTAAGCAACATCATGAATGTTATCAGGATCACAGGCAAAGCATAGATGGGCAGGTCACATTGCACAGCTATCAGATAAGCGATGAACTATCATCAGAGCGACAGAATGGCCCCCAAGAGATTGGACCAGAAAACAGAGTCATCCAAAAACACAATGGAGAGATCATCTCACCAGACAACTTGGACCTGCATGGTCAAGATTAGCTAAGGACAGATACCTGAGGGATCAATCCAGGGAGGGGTTCCTCCACCAGGAGTGAATTTAGCCCTACTGATGATGATATTTTTCAGTTTCTTATTTTCTGAAGGTCCACACCTTTGCTTATTTGTTAGTTTCCATAATTTTGTATTACCAATAAGAAAACTCAAGGTACAATAAAAACGTTGTTTTTTATTTAAAGAATTCTTTTGAAATGGCTAAATGAGGGTTTAGTTTTTCTGTTCGACACAACATAGATATGATTTCCTAGCCTGCAGTGCAGGCGGTTTTGGTGGTTTTCATCTTTCGAGTGTTTAGCCGCCATTTTGGTTTCGTTGCAGACTGGGAGAATTGGGGCGAGAAAGCGATGCGAGAATGTCGGAGGGGGTGGAGGGCGGGGAAGGAAAATAAACCTTTCCCCTCCCCCTCCCCCATTTTTCTTTCTCCCTCCCACTGGCTTGGGAAACTTTTTACCTCGCCCCAACTCTCCACTGTTTTCCTAATTTAAGACGGCGGCCTGAACAACCGATGGGAATACCCACTCGCCCCGCCAAAAACCGCCTGCACTGCAGGCTAATGATTTCCCAAAAATTATTAGGGCTTCTGTAATGATATCAAAGTATGAAAGCAAGGGGCATCTGCAGTTACAAGCTTATTCACTGGTAGAATTTTGTCTGTAAACTCATTCCTAAAGGATTTTGAAATTGAGCATTCACAACAAATATGGGACAGTTTTTACTGTATTCTGGCAGAAGGAGCAGTAGGGGCTGGAACTGTATTTCATTTTACATTAATAATGGATCATGGATATATGGTTTTGATCCCTTTGTTAGGAAATTTTACTGAATAGCTCCAACACTGGAGCACGGCAATAATGCATACAATGTGTTCCAATGTAAGCATTACGTCTTTGTAGGGTCATATTAAGTGTAACAGTCCTCTTCAAATCTATCTATTCTGCTTATCCCAGACAAAATTATCAAAAGCATGTTTCTCATCTTCTGTATATCTTTCATTAGTCTTTTGTAGTATCTTGATGCAACTTGTTTTTTATGTGGACATTTTCTTGGTTTTCACAGTTGGGCTAAGCATCATGCACAGGAATTGAACGATCAAGAAAGTGAGTGAAGGACTGGAATCAGCCTCACATCTACAACTTAGAAATGGCATGACCGTTAAAAAGAAGTTTCTTACCTTCTGCTGTTTCATGTTCATTTTCCAAGAGGTCTGCAAGAGCTTTGTCCAGCAACTTGTGACATTGCTTTAAGAAAGAAGATTGTGATATTCATATAGGACTACCTGTCGCTTCTGATTCCTCTCAGATGAGGATCACTAATTCATAACAATTAGTAATAATATTGGTATTGTTACAACTAGCTACAGTCAAACATTGATTTGGACTTTTCTCTCTTGTCCCCATTTTTTTTTTTTTTAGTAATATTCGAAAGTAGCAGAAATGATCCATGAAACCACTACTGAAATTGTTTATTTAAGGAGTTTGTCTTACTTTTCAGCTTGAAAATAATTGACCACATTGCAAATTAATGCAATTTGAAAGTGTAAATTCAGCTGGTTTGTGACTGGTTGTAGGTGTAGTTTCTTTGTTTCTTAACATCACATGCCTGAATAGTTTATTCAAGCGTGGTACTCAAAGACACATGCAATCTCACTAATATTCACACATGGACTTGTGATTATTCAGACTTTTTTTTAGGTTTCCCATTGAGTCTGGATAATTGATGTTTGACTGTCAGTAATAATTACATTTCTATAATGTTCATTGTAAGGCCCAATAAGCACCTTTAGACATCCCAACAAGAACCTTCAAATGGCTCAAATGTACGATATTTCAGTGGCTGTCGCTAGTAAAACCCATCACCTTTGTCATGGTGTTCACTGTCTAGCCCATGCTGTTCTCAGTCAAATAAATAAATTAATTAAAAGGCAAATAATTAATTAAAGAAAGAAAGAAAGAAATACAATGCTTGACAAGGTAATTGTCATGCATCACCTGACATCCTAACGTAAAGTCTCTTGAACAGAAGTGTTGACTCAAAATTGAATTACAATCAACGGGAACTATGTTCTAAGCATTCATGTGGTTCAAACAGCCATAAAGGCCACTTTCTAATTCATCACAAACTTCTGAGGTTTCACAGATGTCATAAATACGATCTATTGCAAGCTTGTGTGGGAAATTACCTCACCACTATCCTGGTCCCAGAGGTTTTTCTTCATTTCTCTCCACATGAGAGAGCCATGAGAGAGCCGCAAAGAGGCGAGAAAGAATAACCTCTGGTTACCTTGGACTTGAATCTCACTTTCATGCAGACAGCAGGGTCAGGATCTGACCCTCAGCCTCTGATTGGTTGATATTTTTAAAAACACTCAAATCAATATGATTGGTTAGTTTGATTGGTAACCAGAGGTTTTTCTTTCTCGCCGCTTCACAGCTCTCTCATGGCTCTCTCATGAAAGAGAAAATCAAGAAAAAAAACAAACCTTATTGTATTGGGTAAGGCCTTGTATTATAATCAAAGATCTGTCTTCTTCTGCAGGAATGGGAAGATCAAGAAGCTCATTTCCACCACAACTGTGACTAAAAGAAGAACAAACACTGATCACCTAACAACAACAGACATAAGATACTGGTAACATTAACCCTGAATGTTTTTAAAACAAACATGTTTCATGTGTGGTGTGTCTCTGCACACTCAAAGTAACAATGAAAGAGTTTTAGGCATTGAACTCAAACTGCCTTTAAGCCAGATTGTAGCCATGAAATGGCATGATAGGGGTAGTGGGTATTTTTTAATTTAATAAGTAAAGATGTACCTCCATATGGCATCAGTAAATTCTTTTGACGACCAAACAATTGAAGCCACTAGGTACACAAAGTAGAAAATTTTATTAGTAACTTCATTTCAATATAAACCATAGTTAAAAAGTTACATTCATTAAATTAAATTAAAATCACAAAAATGTCAAAAAGTGTTAAATTTGGATATACCTGAAGGAGCATTTACTCTTCTGTCAAGGCTTCTTTTTGATTTTCCTCTCTGTGAAAATTCACTGTATGTCATGAAATGCGACCCTGATGAGACACAGATAACGAGTTACTGAGCAAAAGCCAATCTCAGCAGGGCTGCATGTCACACAGATGGGCATATTGGAAGAAACACATGAACATTACAAAAATTATGATGATTCAGCTTTCACATTGTTATCATTTCTATTATTTTACAGACCAAAGGGTAAAATTCAGGAACCAATTAAATGCAACTCCACAGGCCAAACCTAACTTAAAGCCCCTGCAGCTTTGTCAGCTCTCTCACAATAAAGCATTCTATATTCTGCATACATGAGGCAGACATTCTCTGTTTTCAAGGATCTAACTTACAAATGAAAGGGTTGCAATATAACACACTAACAATGCTTACTTTATGAAACAATAAAAGACCTAAGAGACATAACTCTAACGTAATTAAACCTTGAGTACACGTGAACACTTCTTGGTGTATTTATAACAACAAATAAAGAGCAGACACATGTATTAGTATATGACTTGTATGAACTTTCTTCAAATTTTCTATCATGAGATCTATGAATGTACCTGCTTGAAGAGATTCAATTGACATGCTGCTTAAATGACACAACCACTCCACTGTTTTCAACCAAGATCCAGTACGGTTTACAAGAAACTGTTCATCCAGGAGTAAACTGTCAATCTTTTCCTTTACATCAAAACAAAAGGCAAAGAACACTTAAAGAATATTGATCTTCACATAATTGCCCAACACATACACAAACAATAATTTGATTCCTGTCACAAAACAACTTCACAGCTACCAGCTGCTAGACAAACAAAGTACAAACTTTGAATGTTTGAACAGAATGAAATGATAATATTTCTGAAATAAATGACCAAATGCATTTTGCCAAAAATTTTGTAAACCTGACAGAGACCTGAGAAATTTCCTTCAAGAAATAACCCAGTGAAAGAACTGTATCTATCACAAATGGCACTTTATCATGACAGTGGTTTGAACGACAGCTCAGTTAATGGTTTGTCTCTATAAAATAATTTGGTCATAGATATGTGGATTGCAAAGTTTCAACTGCCATACTGGTGATCTTCATTAGATAATGGTGTTGACTGCCTGTGGATCAATATCAGCTTACACACTTTCAGAGCTGTTTCAGATGTTTGACATGTTTAACCTTAAGTGTGTCAATTTTATATAACTGTTTTTAAAAAACGTTGTTGGACATGAAATTTCCTACCAAAAACTGGGGTTTTTAAATTTTGATATACATGTCAGCAATAAGTAACAGAAGGTGTCATAGCTTTAAGTGGGCCCTTCCATAACAAATTTTCATGCCTTATTGTGATCTAGACAAGCAAAGTTATGCGCTATGAAATACTTTACCCTCAAGATACCTGTTCCAGTACTCTCTAAACTGAAACCTGTCAGGTTTTGTCCAAATTCTAGTGTCCCCAATTAGTGCCGGTTAGAACATTTTAGAACATTTGAATAAGGGTTCTTAGTTTACTTACTTTCTAGGCCTAAATTTTGCAAGCTGTGACATAGGAAAACATAAGAGTGATGCTATAATTGGGTCTGATTGCAGTTTACATAGCTTTCTACAATGCAACTATTGCATTACCACTTCATCACCAATACCCTCACTAAGACATTGAAAAGTGCCATAATGAGCTCTTGCAAATCATGCTATATAAATCCTACTACTACTACTGCTGCTACTAACTACTACTACTACCACTGCTACCGCTACCACTACTGCATCACACCAGTTTCACTTTAATCCATCATATGCTTTCCAGTATTCTTAAATAGTTACATTTTTTGCCATACCTGAAGGTATGCCTCAACCTCTGGACCAGGGTTTCCTTTGAGCTCTTTGGGATTACCCTCCACCAAATAAAAAAGGTTTTTCAAGCCACAAATCTGAAAATAGAATGACTTGGTTCACATTGATGCTGAAATGCTAACTAAATTAGCAATGAATGAGCCTTACCCTTACTCTAACCACACATCCTCTTTATCTAACATTAAGGCCAATTAACACAAAATTCAATTAATATTTTGCAATTTTTACTTTTCACTGTTTGATGTGATTTAAAAACTCTTTGTAATACAAACTTCCAGTATTTCATTTCCTGTTAAAGAAGCTGAGTTACACATAGCTTTCTTAAATTACATCCCATTTTACAAAATAGTTATTATGGTAACAATACACTATATTTTTGCAAAACAAAAATAAGAATAAGTTAGAATAAGAATAACATAAAGCAGGGTGTTTTAACCCTTTGTGAAGTGATTTACTTATTTGTATTACTACCTAAATGAAAGCCTCCTGAACAAAAGTTAATACTTGCCTCAGAATGGAATTGTGATCGACTTGAACTTCATCCTAAGCACTAGACCTACTCTGGATGGTCATAAAGGCCACTTTCAAATTCATTGTAAATTTCTTGCTTCATTTTGTCTCATTTTGCAAGATGATGTCAGTCCTTGCACTTGCAATCTTGTGACATCACAACCATCCATACAATGATATCTTGGTTTGAATAAAGTAGCTAGTGGAGCAATGTGGACTCACCACCGTTGAAACACTTTATAGTAGCTCAAGCTCAGACTCAACAGTCACGAGTTAAGTAAAACAATAATATTTTAGGAGCTGTAAGACTTACCTTACTGGTACCAATTTTCATGGTCACTTAATTTTTTAAATTTGGCAGAGAGGTCATGTTGAAGGAAATTAATTTTTACAAAAAGTGAGAATCCATATAGTCTCATTTTATTTTTCACTGCAATATCTTGAGGTACAAAGACAAAATTGAACAGTAACAATAACAATATTAAAAACAATAAAACGCACTTAATAAAATCATTGTTTTTGTCCAAGAACATAGTTACAAGCCTCTGCTGCATGTTGTATGCAGTCCAAAATTTACTATAATATGACTAGATCTAAAAAGCATTTAGCATTTATATTTGAATAGCACATACATACAAACATACATACATACATACATAAAGGACTTTATTAAGTCTCAAATTTATGTTGTAGCTAGGAAGCTAATATCTTTGAGAAAAATGACATTGTTAAAAAAATAATACAACAAGAAACAACTATTAACTACTATTAACTACTAACCAATTAACTATGTTTATAAAAATGACTTTGTTAGCTTATATTGCATTGCCTGAAAAGAGGCTGTTTTTGAAAAGCATTTGAAATCACTTAAACTAGGCTCAGTTCTAATGTTCTCGGGTAGAGAGTTCCAAGTTTTGCATGCAAAGCACTTAGAAGAGTTGACCAGTCTTCAAACAGGTCACGAGGAGGGAGATTTGGTTTTCTGTTTACCAGCTTAGTTATTCCTGCTTTCTTCCATCCTTTCACTATATGGTGCTTTCCTTCACTGCTTGACTCAAATTTCACATTTTTTTTTTTGAAATTGTGAAAATTGCAAAAATTAAGTCACATGAAAGTTAGTATCAATAAGGTACTTCTTGTTGAAAGTTGCAGAACTATTCTGACAAATGGAACTAGAATTTAAAGTACCTGTATTTGTTCTGAGGTTTTGTAATGATTGCTGCCATTGTTCTGGTTTATTTACCTTCATTCTCTGGACTTGGTTTAGAAATCTTGTAGTTTTCAGACTGGACCAAAGGTCATCCCAGGTTTTCCTCTCCACAAGCATGGGAAGAACCTGTTAATTAGTGGAACATCATTTAAAAATGGCAGCTGCAGGCTCAAAACTATCTTTGTTATTGAAGGTCACTTGCATATCCTTCCTTACAGCTCTGAAGCACAATAAACAAGCGTTCACATGCAATCGAAACTATCAGCCTATTGCTTGCCTTCATGAAGAAAGATCTTTCAAAACAGAAAATGCCATTTTTACTCACTTTGAAATGCCATTCAAATAATCAAACATAATTTTTTACTTCTTAGGCTCTATTTGTTTAACAAAGCAAATAATATTATTGTACAACAATGATGTTGTATATACCAGTTCCTGGTCTGGCATATCCCTTACAGTATCAGGATTAACTCCAGTGGGGAGCAACACCCAAAGAAAGTCCCCAACAGGTAGCTTTCTAGTCCTTGCTGAAAGTCCTCTCTGGCGAGCCACTCTAACAAATCGCTCCCTTAACGGTTCCTCACTGTCAACAAGCAGGCAGACTTGACGATTTTCCAGCACTGGTCTAAAAAAAAAAAAGTGCAGCTCAATATTATTGTGGGAGTTATTCCCTTAGCTGCACATGCACTATCCAAAATGGCTGAACTAACTGCTATGACCATCAAAGATAGCAAACTGTGCAGGTCAAACAAATATGTTCAGTGAAAGGATGACAGCATTCTTAGCAAGTACATAAGCTCACAAAAGAGACTAAAAATGTAAAATTAAGACTGCTATAGTAGACTGTTGAGTTGTTTTCCTGGCATGCAAGCAAAAAAGACATCCTTGCATGACGTCTTCTTGAAAGCCAGTCTTTGGTTTAGTAATACAGTCATCCAGTATACCTGTACAACAACATTTAAGCCTGGTTTCCATATGATCTTAACGGTCTGCGATCGGTCTGTGACACTATTGGCACCATGATTGGCAATTGGACATGTCATGTCGCAGACATATGGAAACATTTCTCCCCAACATCTGCAGCACACAATCTGGATGAGAGAAGAGTTGAATCTAGTTCTACTTTCCCGATCACTCAGATTGTGTGCCGCAGACCACGGCAGATGCCAGGGACCAGTGTTTCCATATTTCTGTGACATGGCGCAGACTGATTGCTGATCAGGGCGCTGACAGTGTTGCAAACTGATTGTAGACCATTATATGGAAAACAGGCTTTCCAGTGACAGCTTTTTCATTTTTACCTAATTTTTTTCTGCAATTTCAGAGACTGACATAGAATATAAGAATACACTTGTAACCCACATGTAGCAAAGCCAATCGAGGCAGGTTGTGTAACATAATTGCTGCATTTAAAACAGAAAAAATTTACATGGGCAGAGTATATATACTTAGTAGGCTAACAAAACCTATAAGGAGACATGCAAAAGTAAAAAATAATAGCTCAAGGTTGGTTTATGATAATGAGGCATCAGCATAATCATGCATCCTCATCACCAAGGAACACAAGTAAAAATTGATGAAGTTTGTTTTTGAAAGGTTTTTTTCTAAGCTTATCATCTCTTGAATTGCTCCTTTCATTCTTATCCTCTGCAATAAGAAGCCAATTCATTCTGTATTGTCACAATAGATTTCTGAGGCTATCAAATTTGCATGTAACAAAGTAAACAACTTGGCACAGTGGGGAGAGCGCTCGCCTTCCACCAATGTGTCCCAGGTTCGATTCCCGCACTTGGCGTCACAAATGGGCTGTCAGTTTGTTGGTTCTCTACTCTGCTCCAAGAAGTTTTTCTCCAGGTACTCCAGTTTTCCCCTCTCCTCAAAAACCAACATTTGACTTGATTTGATTTGATTTAAAGTTTATTTGATATTATTAATATTTGTCATGTTTCATGACTTGCAAACTCTAGCGAAATTCAGACAGTCCAACCATTTGATGTTGAAAAATCGGGAGAAACATTAGAGCACTGAAGGTGTGAGCCGCTAGCAGGGGTGGGGTCAATGATGCTCTCCCAAAGAATTTGGAAATTTTAAAGCCATGGTTGAACTATCAAACAAAGTTGGATCCTACATCTAATATTGTTGGAGGTGAATGTTGAGAGTAGTGGGAAAACACTATCCAACATTTGCTAGACAAAACAAGCTACTGGGCACTAAATTTGAAACAGAGAGCTCTGACACGGACACCAAAAGGGCTTGTAGTGTTTATGGTACTGGAGTTGTCTGAGGATGCAAGCAAGGAACTGAAACGGTCAAGAGAACGAGCAAAAAAGAGTATGTTGCATATCATATGAGCAAAATACGTGCTTTACAGTCAAGTTGCCCAAAAGTCATCCCATCCTTGTAATGTAAGTATTTTGACAATTTTACAATAGACTGCAAGTATTCCCCCTTTTTCTTCAGGGATAGTAAAGGGCGCACAAAACACGATATGTTCAGAAAAATGAAATATTGAACTTGCCTCTGGAATGTTCTTATGCAGTGTAGGCTATTCCAGAATCTTCTCTATAGATGTTTCTGGAAATAGCTGAGTCACTATTACTAGAGAGTTTCAGTATGTTTAAAAATAGACATGATCAATGTGATGGACAAGTTACTAAAAATGGGCAATTCCAGAAAATATCCATACCCAACCACGGATGGCTTCCATGTTTTAACCCCCCCCCCTTGCCTTTGGAAATTCCAGAGTGCATTACCCCCCCCCACACCCTCAGAATTCCATAATCGTGAACCCCCCCTACCCTTCGGAATTTCCAGGGTTTTTTTGGAAGTACATTTTCGACTTGGCAACGTTTATATGAACAAACGAACATGAATTTATGCCTCCCCAAGGCTGTGATCTAGCAGCGCCAGGCGAAAAGCTTTACTCTTCAGCGACAAGAAAAACCTACCGCATGTGGCCAGGCTGTGCAACCTTTTTTTTTTAAGTCTTAATTTGGCTTTGTTTTCTTGTGTTGTTTTGACGTTCACAAAGCAAAATAGCTCGAAAGACTGTTAAAATCTTTTGGTCGATTGCCGTCCGGCAGTCCGAATGTAAAATTATCTGACAGGTGTTCCTTGGAAGCGAGGGACAGGTGCGAGTTTTTTTTGCCGTTTATCGGGCGGGAGTATCAAGAAATTGCACGCGGTAAATAAGGTACATTTTCAGACTTTATTCACTTCACAAAAAATTCATCAAGGTAAATGTGAAACCCACGTTTTACTGTTCACTTCTTGTTAAATACTGAGAAACCTACGGATGTTTCAGACTCGAGCCGGATTAAACCAGACTAAAACAATCAACCACACAACACGTTTTCACAACATGGCGGCCATACTCCGAAGACCCTGTTTAATGCGCATGCTCAAAAGATACCGCTGACTGCCAATACATCACATTCCCTCCCCTTCTAATAGGTGCGGGTAACAGTCAATTAGGTTAGGCACAAGAACTATTCTTAAATATCAACAAAAACGAGTAAAATGTCTTGAACTGTAGAGCCTACGATGACCCTAAGATTTCAATGTCACAGATTAAGCTTATCTGGAGCTTTTCTTTCTCTGACTGGATATCGGCGCTCCACCCGTCTAGGTGAGTCCCTTTGAACTGGCACTTCTGTGCATTGTGATTGCGCCTGCACTTCCAAATCAGATACTCCAACTGGGTTATGTGCTGTCTGAAGCTCAGGAACCGACTTGTGTGCTACATCAGGAACTGCTGGAACTGACTTAGCTACTGTAGCGTGAGCTGAAGGAACTGTTGTCTGAGTAGCAACAGGGTTCTGACTTTGAAGCTTTGGAACTGGCTCCTTTGGAACTTCAGTGACATGTGGAGATGAACTTCCCGGAGACCACTCCGACTCTCTTTCAGGATCTGGATCAGGTGGATCTTCTGAACAACAACGCTGGGTCTGCAGAATATGATCAATATGGACATAACGCAGTTGACGCCCCACTCTCACCAAGTAGGTTAATGGCCCCAACCTTCTAATCACTATGCCTGTGAGCCACTTCTCCACACCTCCCCGATGATTTCATACACTCACGGTGTCACGCGGAGAAAGCTCACGCATCTTCACACGATTCTTGTCATGTTGTCGCTGCTGCTTGGCTTGTTGGTTTTGAACATGCTCTTGTAAGTTGGGCCGTAACATAGTGAACTTAGTACGAGGTTTCCGTTTCAAGAACAGTTCTGCTGGTGTCACCCCCGTCACAGAGTGAGGAGTGTTCCTGTACTGGAATAAACAGTTGGCAAGTTGATGCTTCACAGACCGTTGTTTACCACCCCTTCTTACACGTTCGGAATCCTTTCTCAATGCCTGCTTCAGGATTTGCACCGTGCGTTCTGCTGCCCCATTTGATGACCGGTGATAAGGAGGCACCACTGTCTGCTTAATTCCATTCAGCTTCAGGAAACTGACAAACTGACTAGAAATGAACTGCGGACCATTGTCTGAAATGACTTCTTCTGGAAGTCCATAGGCTGCAAACCACATTCTCAACTGTTCAATAGTACTTTGACTTGTTGTAGAGGTCATATGTGCCACCTCAATCCACTTGGAATGGCTGTCAATTAATCCAAGGAAATAATTGCCATCTTTTTCTGCAAAATCAATGTGTACTCTTTGCCAAACCCGAGTAGGCCACTTCCATGGGTACAATGGTGCAACGGAAGGTGCTTTCTGTACTGACTGGCACACCTCACAGCTTTTCACCGCCAGCTCAATTTCTGCATTCAGATTAGGCCACCAGAGATAACTTCTAGCAATAGCTTTCATTGCGACAATACCAGGATGCTCTTCATGTAATTCTTGCAACAACCTGTTCCTTAATGGTGGTGGGATGATAACACGCATACCCCACAAGACACATCCTTGGTCTGCTGTTAGCTCTGTTCTACGTATAAAATATGGTTTGAGTTCCTCATCCGCTACATAATTTGGCCATCCCGAGAGGGTGTACTCCAAAACTCTTGACAACACCAGGTCTCTTGTAGTGCCTCTGCTGATATCTGCTGCGTCAACCGGCAATTCATCCAGGCCTGAGAAGAAGAACATTTCAGCTTCTTCAGGGAGCGGTTTCTGGTCGCACGGAAGACATGATAGAGCATCTGCATTGGCATGATCTGTAGATGGACGGTACGCCACCTGGTAATTATAAGCTTGCAAAATGACTGCCCATCGCTGCATCCTAGCGGCTGCTAAAGTAGGTACTGCTGTCTTCGGACCCAAGATGGTCATGAAAGGCTTGTGATCTGTCAACAAATGAAAGGTACGCCCGTACAGGTACTTGTGAAACTTTCGCACTCCAAATATAATTCCCAGCGCTTCCTTCTCAATTTGAGAATAGTTCCTTTCACTCTTGCTGAGTGTTCTGGATGCGAATGCAATAGGACGTTCCTTGCCATCATCCATTTCATGCGAGATCACAGCTCCCACACCATAAGGTGAAGCATCACATGCTAGGATCAACTTTCTCTTTTCATCATATGGGACCAGCGCCTTGCCAGCAACAAGCTCAGTTTTGCTACGCACAAAAGCTTGTTCACACTCTGCCGTCCAGTCCCATTTGACTCCCTTTCGAAGCAGTTCGTGTAAGGGCTGTAGCAGTGTAGAGAGGTTGGGTAAGAAATTTCCATAGTAGTTCAGCAATCCTAAATAGGAGCGCAGTTCTGCCACATTCTTGGGGCTTGGCGCTTCATTAATGGCTGCGGTCTTCTCCTCTGTGGGATGCTGACCTTCTCCGTCTACCCGGTAACCTAGAAACTCTACACTTGGCACCATAAACTCACACTTTGACCATTTAGCAACTATGCCGTGCTTTTCCAGCCTGGATAACACCTCATCTAATACTTGCAAATGTTCATGAGGTTCTGTTCTGATTAGGATGTCATCAATGCGACAACGCACGTTGTCCATTCCCTGTAATATCTGATCCATCGTGGCCTGGAAAAGGGCAGGAGCCGACGCTATTCCATAAGTAAGACACCGGTAAGCGTACAGGCCTTTGTGAGTGTTCACAGTGAGACAATGCTGACTTTCAGGGGTGAGTTCCATCTGCTGATATGCATTTGCCAAATCAATCTTGCTGAATACCGTTCCGCTTCCTAATGTAGCAAATACATCCTCTGTGTCAGGCAATGGATATGGGTTGTCTAGAAGAACCTGGTTTACAGACACTTTGAAGTCACCACAGATACGTATGCTTCCATCTTTCTTGGGCACACAAACTATAGGAGAAGCCCAGTCACTGTGTTCCACCTTCATAACCACTCCTTGACTTTCCAAACGATCCAGTTCTTCTTCAATCTTATGGCGCAACGCATAAGGTACTGGCCGGGCTTTGTGGAACACTGGCTTGGCCCCTTCTTGTAGCTTAATGTCCGCCTTGAAGCCTTTAATGGTTCCCAGACCTTTGCTGAACACTGCCTTGTGACGATCCAGGACATCTGCCAGGGTTTCATCTTTGTTTACAAAGAAGATGTTGCTCCAATTCAACTGAAGTTGCTTCAGCCAATTTCTTCCTAGCAGAGGAGGACCCTCTCCATCAACCACAATCAGAGGCAAGGACATTTCCTGCTTTTCATAGGTGACAGGTAGGTGAACCTCACCGTAGACAGGTATTTCACTTCCATTGTAAGCCTTCAGCTTGATCTTAGTGTCATGCAAGGGCCACTGATTAAACTCCTGATCATACAAGGACTTAGGCAAGATGGATACTGTGGCACCTGTGTCTAACTGCATTTTACAGCTTTTCTTGTCAAGTAACACTGACACGGACATTGGTAGACGTCCTTCCTTTCCTGACTCCTCAGCTGTAAAAAGTCCTGGTACTTCATCATCAGTTTCATCCACAACAACTTCTTCCACATATTTGGCAACTTCCGGTTCTCTCCTTCGGCTGCTCAAACTGTTTCCACCCACAGCACTACTACCAGGCTTTGTTTTACACACCACTGCAAAATGACCCACCTTGTTACACTTTGAACACACTGTTTGACGAGCTGGACAAACTCTATCTCGGCCATAATGCCCCTCTTGACCACATCTGTAGCATCGCCCTTTGACTTGACCTGACTTCTTTTGTGACTGCTTGACAGGTTTTGAAGAGGACTTTTGGCTAACTTTATTCATGCCCAATGGTTCCTCCGTCTTCGACTCGAAGCCATGTGCTCCCATTTTCTTAGCTTGCAGGTCTACCGCTTCCATCGCTCGGGCCACCTCTTGCACCTTCTTTAATGTGAGATCTTCTTTGCCCAGTAATTTTCTCCTCAAAGCTGATGAACGGCATCGATCGATGACCTGGTCTCTGATGTCAACATCTGGATCAGTAAAATTACAATTCTGTGCTTGTTTCCGAAGTTTAGCGATGAATTGATCCACTGTCTCGCCCTCCTGTTGAGCCATATTCCTGAACACATGTCTCTCGTAAGGTTCGTTAAGTTTAGCGGCAAAGTATGCGTTCAGAGTGCGCAGTGTTTTCTCAAATTCCGTAGCTGTATCTTCTTCAACTCCAGCACCCGGGCCTGGGTCAGTTAACGTTTCGTACAACTCCTGAACCTCTATTCCCGCTGTGTGAAGCAGCAAAGCCTTCTTTTGTGCATCATTCACCACTCCCTTGGCCACAAGAAAGTATTGAAACGATTGAAGCCATTTTTTCCAACGTGGTGCTAACGCCGACGAATTACCTTTGCAATCAAATGGAGCTACGCCTTGAATTTCGATGTTTAATGTCGCCATTGTGTGCTAAGCAGTGGATCCCATCCTCGTCGCCAGTGTTAAATACTGAGAAACCTACGGATGTTTCAGACTCGAGCCGGATTAAACCAGACTAAAACAATCAACCACACAACACGTTTTCACAACATGGCGGCCATACTCCGAAGACCCCGTTTAATGCGCATGCTCAAAAGATACCGCTGACTGCCAATACATCACACTTCTACATGTCTGATCAATCGATGCTTGTCTTCTGCTTCCGCGATCATACGTTCGTAGTTTATTTACGAACTGCAAAAGTCGACAACAATAGCGTTTTCAAGGAACTCACTCTACTCTTTCTACTCTAGCAATCCCACCTGTGAAACCCCCCTATGCCTTTGGATTTCCAATTGTTAATACCCCCCATTCCTTCAGAATTCCAGTTCAAAGAACCCCCCTCCCCTTCGGAAATCCTAAAAGCCGTCCGTGGTATAGGTATGGATATTTTCTGGAATCGCCCAATAGTCCAAGACATGGAACGTTCTAGATCACAGCTAGTGACCTATATAATTAGGGTTAGTTTCAGCAGGAGTTTTGTCATGGTTTTATAGTTCTTGGTTATTGGTCTCAGTCTCATTCTAGTTCCTATTGTTGGTTGTTCAGCAAAAATCAGTTCAATTTCAACCGAAAGTTCAAGAAGGTCAAGTTTAGTGGTAATTGTCAAGTTGTAAGTTTCAAATTCTCGCTTCAACTTGTTCCAATAAAACTCTGACAAACATGCTAGCACACAAACATGAGCAAAGGTGACGCATGGGGCACCAAAAACCAATGCTACAGTGTATAAGCCAGTCTTCCTTGTTGAATATTTTGTTAATCTCCAACGGAAACTGAGGCTTTCTTAGGGCTTGACTGTTAAAATGCTATCTCACAAACACATACCTGGTCCTTGTGACTGGGATAGTTGGCACTGATGCAGACTGAGTGAGGTTCTGAACTGCATAATCAAATTCTGAACATCTGGCAGCTAAAGGCTGGCCTTTTTCCATGAGAGAATATCTGCAAATTGATAAAATAATTTCAACATTTAAATGAACAAAAAAGTTTGGTTAATAAACTCGAGTTGAAGCTTACTTACACATAAACAATAGAAAAACTTATGATTATTAATTTTACTTTGGTGTTCTAGCTTCCTTCTGCACAAGCTCATTCCTCAACAATGCATTTTCCAGTGAATCAAATCCTCCAAACCACCTCCCTGCAGTAAAGAAAAAAGTCAGAAATACTGTAACTGCAAGATTTACCAAAACATTTTCTGGTGGCTTGGTCACATATTGGAATAAGTTACAACTATCCTTTTGTCATTTTAAAGGTGACATAATATAGTTTTTTCTGCTATGTGTGCACTTGAAGTAATGCAAGCATCACATGTGAGCTTAAGCCCTGTGAGCTCGCAAAGGCAAACCATGTTAGCAAAAATTAAACAGTGTCTGTGGTGAAAAAAATAGGGTTCAGTTGTAGTTGCTACAGTGAACAAAGTCATAATAATAATTATTATTATAACTCAACCAGAAAAGATTCAAACAGTCATGAGGTTGCTGCCATATAGGTGGAGTGGAGAGAGTGTGCACATACTAGTACAGTGTAGCAGAAGGGTGCAATGCGTTTTGCAATGGAGGTAGCATAAAACCTGAAAAATCTATTTTCCTCGCTTAATTTCTCCAAAACTAGCTGAAAACCAATGTTCAAATTTTGGCAACTGCTAAGATACACCAAAAAGGAGATGTAGAATTTTTGCGTACTGCAAAAATTGTGCCTCACACATTTCTGTCTTCTCTATAAATGTCTTTCTAAATCCACATGTCAAGTCCTTAAATTTTGAGATGGGCTAGATTTGGAGGAACTCCCCTGAATGGTCAAATTTGTCCCCCCCCCCCTACCCCTACTACTTTAACATGCTTCTGGAATATCCCATAATACATATTATTTTGTCACAGATCCCATGTTTTACATGTAGTTTTGTTCCCTGTGTGTTTCCTTGATCATGATCTCATGTGTGTTGTTACAGGCCTTCAAGTGCACATGAGCTGCCACTACCAAACCAGTGCATTTTATTGGAACAAAGGACAGTTATAAGACCTTCTCCATAGCAGTGCTTTCAATAAGATTTGAAGTAGATGGCTACCTCGGAATAACACCCGCCGGAGTGATATGAGAAGTCCAGGAAAATTTTTACTGAATTTTCGACTTGAACGCGTTAAAATACCCGCCGATTTTCAACGGAATACCCGCCGGAGCTCCGACGGGTGCCGGGTCCTATTGAAAGCACTGCATAGAATCACAACATCATTTTAAAGAGCAAACATGATGGTAATTCACAACAAGGATTTAGGGATCATGCAGAAAAAGACTAACACTTGTCACCTTGTTTGATTTCCAAGTCTGTGTTTGTTAGAGGTTGAGCTCTAGATTTTAACTCATCTGCATTTAAACTCATTTTGCTTGGAACTTCATTAGCAGCCCTGTTGGTGTAAAAGTAAGGCCTTGTAGCAATAGCTCTTGTGAGAGAAAAGTATGATGATCAAAAGTAAAAAATAAAAATTATTGCAAAGGGACAAAAACCTAGTCTGGGTTAGCTTGCAGCTTAGTGGGGTCCATTAAACACAAAACAAGCTATATGAAGCAGTGAATACCTATGAAAAGCCACCAACATAGCAAAAGGTGCCCGGTATGCCTGCAAAAAGAGTGTACAGTCTTAACTGATAAAATATTATTCTGACTCACTAACAACTACTCTAACACAGCTTACACATGAAATTTATGTTAATGAGCTAAAAGATTTTAATGGGTTTACATTTGAAAATCTGTTAAAAGAAGGACATAACTAATCAGTTGTCAGGAAAAAACCTTGACTGATGGCAGTTTTTATGGTTCATCCCCAACAACAAAAACTATTGGAAAGGCTGCTAACATTACAATAAAATGGCCGGCAGCAGAAATGGCACCCCAGTATGGTTACAACCAAATACAAAATCAACCGAAACAAAATCGTTGCAATAAACAAATTTTACCACACATTATACTATGATAATATCCTTAGAGACTCTTGTAATACCAAGAAAATGTGGGATAATGTTAATGTAATAATAATTAAAAAGCAACCTTCTTCGAATATTGACAATTTGAAAGTTCATGATAAAAAAAGTTTCAGCAACCAGCTTCAATGTACCTCTGCAATGTTCCTACATACCTTGCAACTAAATTGCCTAAAATACACAAAGAGGCACCTTGAAAGGGAGTAAACCCCCCGCCCATGAAAAACTCCTAAATGATAAATAAGGTTAAAACTATTAAAAATACTAAGTAATAATTATGCATTGTATTAACTTACTTTGGGGGTGTAACCTTTGCCTCTTGCTGGAGATGGTGCTTCTGAGACATCTGATGACACAAAAAAACCTCCCAGTTCACTTACTTGATGTCCAAAAACAATTCTGGAATTAAACCTTTATAACTTGCCATACCTTTTAATTGGTGATTTCGTCTTGTGACCCCTCTGTGAAGCAAGACTGCACAATCATCACAAAGGACAAGGGGTGGCTGACAGTCAACACAGTACTGAGTAGCTTCATTGTCCTCACAATCCTCACATGTTCGTTGTTTCTGAGGAGCCTTTTTACCTCTAACTTGCTTCCCAGATGGTTTCTGGCCCCTGGTACCATCACTGCTTCTGTTACCTTTTGCTCTGCTACCTGCTGGGGCTCTTAAACACATGAATTAAAGTTAAACCTGTAGCCAGGATTTAGTGATAAGTTATTCTTATTTTGATTAATGATCAATTGATCGTGCCAAAAGGCACAATCCACTGGGGTGGGTCTGGGGACATACTCCCCCAGAAGATATTTTGAAGGCTTCTAGACATGTTTTTCATATTTCAGAGTAGGAGACAGAGACAACTCTCACTTACTGTACCACAGATGTCAACCAATTACATTACAGTAAAATACACAACACCATGGCCAGCTGGTTAACTGCTTCATGTAACTAACTTCATCACCTTGATATGCATGTACCTATTATGTAAGAAAAGATGACAAAAGATCCCTGCCACACAAATGGGACTACAGCCATTGGGTGCATCTTAGCACAAGGAAAGGTGGCAGCAACACACCCTAACTGAACAACAATGGCAATAGTGCAAGGGTGGTGACAAAATACCCTGATCGACAATGACACCTTCTGCAACATAAGTTACCAGTAAGTGCCAAGTTCAGCGCAAGCCACACCTGAGATGGTAACCGAGGACCCCCCACCCGACCTGCTGCATTAATGATGCAATGCAATGTGGCAGCTGCACACCCATACAAGTAGTCCAGTATTATTGAAAAAAAGGTAAGGCAAGTTGGGAGAACTAAAGAATAACTTGTACTGAAAACAGCTTACTTTAATACAATGCAGCAAGCACACAAAAGTGATACAACTGACCACTCAACTTAACTGAGCTGATAATATCATAACATTGTATCAATTACAAACTAAAACCAACACATATTTTTTGAAAGACTACATTATGTATTCCACATTACATTCAGCTAATAGGCTTTATCACAATCATTGTCACGCAATGCTCCATTTGATGAGAGGCATAAGAAAAGTTACTTGATAAACAATACAGGACCATGCATGCAACAGCAATGCAGTCTAGGTAGTTAAGGTTACCTCAAACCTTTGGGTTTGCCCTCCAAAAAAAAGAATTGTACACATGCTGTTTTCCAAAAAAAAAAACCCACAAACTGTATATCAACAGAAAGGTTATAAAGAGTAGAATTTGATAAAATAATGTTCTGTTTTGCTATTTCTTTCATGACGGTGACAGAAGCCAGTATATGCCAAAATTACCGACTGATATTAATCAGGTATCAAATGTGATTGTTGATGCAAAATAACTGTGTAGTGTTTATCACAAAGCATCAATAAGTGTGTCAGCATTTTGCTGTATTTCTATTGGTTATCTGTAACCAAGCTCGAACATACGTGATAAAGCAAGTCACATATCTTTTTACCTAACCTTACAAGTTCAAGTATCGATTGATTCCCAAGATGTGTTGCATCAGAGGCCGCGATGAAAAATATTTTAAATGAAAGAACATTTTGCTGACACCGTTTCATTCCTTAGTTATCAGTGAATGTTCTGGCCAAATTTCACGGAAAATCTGACAATTCTACTTACCCTATTAATTCTTTTAAAGTGGGACACTGTCTAAAAATGAGAGCAAGTTTTAGCTCTCTAAAGATTTCTAAACATGTCACCCCTTCTCAGAGATATGTCAACAGAAAAAGCCACCAGCCAATGCCACAAAAGAACCCCTAGCGTTCACAGTAAACAAAATAGAGCTTCGTGGGAAAGCGACTGTTTTACAGTCACATTTTTCTTAGGCCGGTTTTAGTCAGCTGTGGGCAAAATGAAAGGAAAACGATGTTCAAAAAAGAAAAAAACGAAACCGAGAATCAAGCACTGGTGCATGATTTCGAAGGCACTCTTGGCCAGTATGAAATCTCTATGGTAGGTTTTGTTTTATGCCCAGAAAAATTGGTTTGGTTTTTACCCAAGGACTTTTGTCTTTACTAGAAGGTTCATAACAGCTAAAATTGATTTTGATTTCGTAGAGAATTTTCAAAAAGAGTAATTACTCCAGAATGTAAACAAGAAAATGCTAATGCATTGAAAATTTTATCTTCCAAACAAAAGCTGTTTGCCAGGAAAAGGTTACTGGGAGCTTGTCTTTTGACTCCTTGGTGGTTTATTAACTTTTATTTAAAAAAATCTCCTTTTCTCAATAACTCATGAGTTGTAAGATTTTAGTTTCATGTTTTGAAAAAGTAGGCTTGGGAAGGTTTGAAGTACCATTAACTCCATTTTACAAAGGAAATCACCTACCCCCGCACTTGATCTGAGGTCTTGCTTCCACTATTGTTGTTGGCGTGCTGAGTACCACCACCATTATTTGACTCTACCAACATGAAGGTTAATGAAAATTATAACAGCCATACTCTGTTGTGTGGTCACAAGTGTTTATGTTCTGGTTTAAATTTTTCTTTGCAGACCATTTTAATTTTTGGTTTCCTTTGTCTCAGATTATGGTAATGGCTCTGAGACAAAGGAAAATCAAAATTAAGTTTCAACTACAACATTTGCAAAAGCTAAGACCGATGCACTCTATGTATGTGGTAGATGTCCTGGGTACACTTAAATATTACTATTACTTTGTAATGTACAGCACAATTTTCATCTTTGCTGGACACTACATGGGACAATGAGAAGCACTGATTAATGATGAAGAGAAATAACACCAACCAAGATCTGTCAGACTTACTTGATGCAAGTCCTAATTTAACAGCCTGTCTATCAACAAACTGGCCAATGGAATCTCTTTCATGAACATCATATTGTTCATACTCGTCTTTCAGAGCCTGGAGGGTCTCCAGTGTTTTCTGTGACATGTGAACAGGTTTTTTGCCTGCTGTTTGGAGGTGGTCATATAACTGGTCCAACTCTTTAAAGTGTGGAGGCTGTTGTCTCTCTCGACTATGGAAAGGTGTCATGCAAAACAAGTAACAGTAATATTATGTGGGGTATGAAGACCAAAACAATCTCTATTGTTGAACTTGAGTGCTTGGGAGTGATCCAAAAGGAAAAAAAGGAGTACACCTTTGGAAAAAAACCATGGAGCAGTGAGATCAGCAAGACACAGAAAAATTGGGATAAGTTCACATATTTTGCAGAGTGTTTTCAATCACATCACTGACGGTCATGTTCCCCATGAACCTTGTCATATAAAAATAACATTACACAGACCACCATACAATGTTTAGTCACACATGATGCAATTAATTACAAACACCTTATACAATATAGAACAACGCAGTGAGTAAAAACTACAAACAAGATGCCAGGTGCCAGGTCCTACTGAAAGCACTGACTCACATTGCCCAGTTATGAACGGATTTTTAAATTAAGCACAGTCAACTCTCTCATAGCGACCACTTCTCCTAAGGACGTTCGCGTGAAAATTTTCCAACATTGATTTTTTTCTGAGACTTTTACCACTGTAAGATGATGAGCTAGTTATGTCAGAAATAAAAAAAATAAATAAATAAAAATGGGTTCACGAACTTCGTTTTGGAGAGAACATGCCCGGAAGAACACCCTAAATCTGAAAAAATTGGACTTTGTTAGCGAATAAGGCCACAGTGTCTGTAAGCCCAAAAATATTGCAATTACCGGTAAGTCTTTGAAGTGAATTTTGTCAACTGGTGAGGTTCCTTAAAGAACAAGTTTGCATTTAGCGTCCATAATTTCACGTGCCTTGCAGCCTCAAGATGGCAGGATCCGATATTCCGTGGACACAAATATTGAATTTTTTTTAACTTCCCACATTGATTTTTTGTTCACTTTTGGACAATGTGGAGATAATTGTGAATAAAATCTATTTTTGAAAAGAAAAGTAGGTGTCACTGACTATTAAAGAGAGTAAACTGAAGGCAAAAGGAATGCAACAGCTACCATCCTTTACTTGCTTAGCTTTCTTCCTCAGCACACGCACTCAATGGCTGACATGGCATGACCTTGCAATATGGATTTTGTGCACAGTAAGGATGCACATGAATAATAATTAGCATGAACGTCCTTAAGTGACCACCTTCTGTAAGCAACCACTTTGTAAATAACAGTTTTGTTTCTTAGTCAAAACTATTATTAATAGTGTTTCAAATACTCTCTCATAAGTGACCACTACCCAAACTTCTTGAGCAACTGCAACTACTTTTGAGGCCAGAAATTTGACATATGCTTTTGTTTTCTGCTTCTGGTAAGCGACCTCCCAGCATGACCACCTATGGTCATAAGGAAATCATTACTCAGAAGTCACAAAAGCTCAGTTTTTGATGATGCTGACCCAGACTGCAGACAGATAATAGTTTCCATACAAAGGAGATGGCCGTAACAAGATCTGTAGGTAAACAGGATTATTGTCACAGTGATCTGTTGCAAAATGTATACAAAGTTTCAGCAGTAGGAGTCATTCCTTCAGGGGCACCCAACAAGAATATAGTTCAAAACCACTAAACGTAGCATTGTTGAACGTATTTTAGTATTTAAACGGTAGATATAGGCATATTTTTATCTCCTAAAAATTTTTCATCTGTTCGGATTTCCTAGCTGAAAGTTTTGTGATCCGAAAATGATAGGGATCAAAACTTACCTTTTCGAAAATTTCAGCCAGAAATAAGGCTCCCGAAAATTCTAGGTGACCTTTTTAGAGTAAAATTCCGTTTAAAATGGGAAATTATACCATTTTTTAGATGTTCGAAAATCCTAGGAGAGGCAGGCAAGCAAGAAATTTTACAACAAATGTTCCGAAAATTCTAGATCTCAAATTGTCTTCCGAACAGATATTTTCCGAAAATTGACGTTGGGTGCCCCTGTTCCTTTAAGAATTTTATTTGGGGGGAGAGAGGCAAGTTGTAGGAATTATATGTCAATGTAAATTTGCAGACAGGAAGGGTGACGAGAGGTATTTATTCCTCCATTTGTTTTATTATAATTGCAACCACAGATGCCACATTGTACACACAGCCTTTGTCCACAGCTGCCCTGAAGCAGCTGAAGCCTCTACTATTCTGTTACCATTAATACTTACTTACTCCCTCCACTAAACAGAATACCCAGTGCCATGAACTTTTGAATGGATGATTGCTCCAGTTCCCTTCTAGTCCTTTGATCATCTGGCTGATTGGCAAAATCTCTCTCCACCTCTCGTAATCTATAGTAGATGGCAGCAGCCCACAAAGGATTGCTAGTGGTCTCTAGGATGTCATTATCTTGTATGTTATAGAAGCCTACAGTCCTGTGATAATGCACACAGAGACAGCAGCAATGAGTGTCCACAAAACAATAATTGCATATTCATTTGGGCTACATTCAAATTAAGCTGGTAAAAATTGTGCTTGGATAAAAACTGTGCCACAGTAGAACCTTTGGCTCATTTTATCGAGAGTTTGTTATATTGAAAACCTTGTTATTAATAACAAATGTTTGGAAAAACCAAATAGTTTGTTATATTGAAGTATAGTTAAGGTTTCTGTCAAATTCTGTTTTGTTCTTTGTGGTTACAAGTCACTGCAATGTTTCTTTTTAAAATGTGCACTTTGGGGTGTTAGAGAGACAGGTCTTTATCAACCAACCAAATGGCTTCCATTGTCCTAGTTTCATAAATGAACTTTCAAGATAGCAGCTTGCCATTATTAAGACAGCTTTAAAACTGTAAATCGGAAAGAAAAAAAAAGTTCTAACACTTAGTAAAAATCAGTTAGTTCATGATGAAGAAATCCCACTTCAAGGACAGATTGAAGAGACATTGTGCCAGTGCAAATTTAATGATTCATGGCAAGGGTGTTTTCAAGAGCACTTCTGGGAATCCACCTTGCAAAAAATGATAGGTTTGAATACCATGTGTTTACCTTAATTAACTGATCTGTGGTATTCCAAACAACTTCACATTATATTTTTTTAATATTTACAATTTTTCAATATCCATTTTGTGTTATTATTTTTTTACATTGTGATACGTAGTACCTATAAATAAGCAATATATTGTAACATATATAAAGCTAAGTGTACTTGACCACGTTGAATGCTTTACTTTACTTTACTTACTTTTTAGTACAATTTGTGAAAAACATGCTCAGTTTGAGTCAAATAGAGGTGTAAGCATAAATAGAGGCTTAGTTGAAAAACTTATATTGAAAATTTGATAGTTTTATATCAGTTGAGTTTCTTGTTGTCGTTGTTCAATTTTATGTAACTAAAAATAAACTTGTTTATCAAATGGAGAGTTCACATAGCCAGCATGCCACTGTCAAACTCTGTCTAAACTAGAACTTTCAATAACTACATTTTGTGGTAGTGTCTTTGCCATTGAACCAACGAGTTCACTAATCAAACCAGTGTCTTCACTTGTCAACTAATTGAACAAAGTTGGAATGCTGCATTGATTGTATAAAATTTGCATTTCCAATTATTTCTACATACAGTATAAACAGATTCTAACTGTAGCTAGCTATTCAAAATCAACCAACACATCCTATGTCAACATCTATAAGGCATCTTATTGTTTTTTGTATTTTTTATTAGGTTACACTACCCACTTTTCCAGAACTGCAGTGAAAATGAAAAATGAAAAAATGCAGTGATCTTGGTCAAACTGGGCAGATACAACTCGCAAACATCAAAACCCTAAACTGTGACAACACTTACTCAGATCCACACTCATATATTTAATGTGACATCCAGTTTATTTATCTATTTCATCTAACAGCCGGTACGATTTTCAGATCAGAGAAGTTTCATTAATTTTATGGCAGGCACAAAAAGTGACACCAGACAACATTAGCTGAAAGCAACAATTTCAGGCTTGAAAGTTGTGTTCTTCTGAGGACAAACAAACACGAACATCTAGATCTTTCCTATACTGTGAAGCACGAAAATTTTGTGGTTTTTAATTTTTGCGAATTTTGCAGATAGCCCTTGATCCCACAAAAATAAAATGCTGCAAAATTTATTACCTTTGATCTGTCCAATAAAAAAACACTGAGTTCTAAATGAACTTGTATTACTAGGGCAAGATATAAACAAGAACATTAAAATTGATTTTTAATTTTAAAAAAGGATCCAGAGCTTAGATAGCTTAAAAGATCTGTATCGCAAACAAAGTACACGATTTTGTTGGTGTGTCAGTCTTTTTGGACATTAAGGTATTACCTTCAAAGAAAAAATAGAATTCAGCAAAATGTCTCTAATAAGTAGAGTTTCCTGTACCTCAACAAGTAATAAAAGTTGAAAATATTACATTTCCTTCCTTGTTAATGTTCTGCTGTTTGAACAGAAAATTGCAATAAATAGTTCCCAGCAGAAATTTCAGTTATCTTGAACCGCAAAAATTTGTTCCTACAAAACACAAAAAATGTCAATCCGCAAAATATAATTCCACAAAATTTTCATGCTACATGGTAGTCTGTTCAATATTCAGATAACCTTTTAGATGGCCCAAATAATCCATGAAATCTTACCTGTCATCTGCTAATACTTCATAGGAACCATCATGTTGATGATGATACAAAGAGTCAACTTTGGCTGCTCTTGCTTTCTTTTTGAATGCCTGCAATGAAATAAAATTGCAGGAAAGGTACATTACTTTTGCACAGTACTGTATGCTCAACATGGCTTTAAAAAAATAACAATAAATCATGTATTGTCCAGGTTGTCAAAAAGTTTTGAAAGAGGTGGCTATTTGACCCTCTCACAATAAACCAGAAATACCTCGAAACAGAACATGTTAAAATGGTACTAATCAAATGAAAACTGATGGCAATTAATTGATCAATTAACATCAACAATCAATTAAGTTAATAATTTATGAAAATCTATTTACGATGAAGCAAAAATATCAATGAAAATGAAAACCACAAAACTTGTGCATTTGATTTGTCATCAATAATTACTATCAATGACTGAATTTATACTTGAGATGGATCATCTTTCTGCGATAAACTTGGGCAAAGGAGTTTAGTTCATCTGATAATTTCAGAGATGCCCACCTCCAGATATTTCACATCTGGAGCTTTACCAAACCTGACTAATCTGACCAACCCTCATGAAAAATTTCTTCAACGGGATTGCCCATCCCCTCCCCCTAAGTGACATATCTCTTTGGGAAAATGTTGATCCCTCTGTCAGGGACTTTCCTGGGTTGAATACTCATCCAATCAGACTGTTGCTTTTATAGTTGCAACTGAAAGAGTGTTAACCTTTGAGGCACATGTGCACTGTGCATGAAAATAAAGCCAGGAACTGTAACATATAAGCATAAAAAGCTGGATGATTAGGACTTTTGAAAATATGTAGTTTAAAGCTTAGGTTTTTGTAGGGAACTGATCCAATTTACTATTATCCGGAAGATTTGCTCTGTATCCAGGAGAGTTGGCTATGGAATTTGTCTGTCTGTAAATATGGGAAAACAGACAGATCATCTTTCCAGACAATTTACTACAATAGTTTCCCTTGACAGATGAACTACCGCGGATAATTCGTCTGGACAGATGATCATCTGTTTTCCCATATTTAAACACACATGAATAATAATTGAAGGGCTGAGAGCATAACCAACCTATGTCGAATTTTTGGTTGTTTTTCGATTTTGCTCAGATTTGCCCGAATTGTTGCATATGAACTGTAATTTGATTGTAAAACATTGTCCATTATTTTTTTAAACAGATTTCTGATTCATTTTCAAGAAATAACGTATGCAAGAAGCTGCATTTTGCCTTGCCGCCTCAAAGAAATCAACGTCCCGTGAAACAGGTCGGCAATTTACGCTTGTAATCGGTGTCATTGTCTTGGTAGCACACAGCGTTGGTGCACTACCTGTCAATGTGGTGGCTTGATCAACACCCGTGGTGACGTTTTTTCTTCTTTTGCTTTTGTTTTTCTCTCCATACTTTTGATTATAGAATTATCAAACCCTTCTTTGGCCAAGTTTGTCCCAGGCGGATGATCCTTCTCTGTAGCATTATAATTGACAGATGACCTGTCTGGACAGATAATCTGTCTCTAGTATAAATTCACCCAATATCAATCAATTGATACGGGATTGACATATAAATACCAACTCTCCCAGATTATCTGTGAGTCTCCCGGGTACAGAGCAAATTTCCTGGTCTCCCACATGGGTAACCAAACCTCACAGATAAAAGGAAGTTGGGTCATTTCCCCACTAAAAACTAACTATATTTTTTCCAAAAGACCAAATTGTTTGGTTTCTTATGTCTATATATTACAGTTCTTGGCTTCATTTTCATGCACCTTGCATGTACAGCATAACTTGTTATGTAGCACTGAAACAGACCTTCCTGTTCCCTGACAAATGGAATTGCATACTGAACTATCGTGAAACTGAGGGGAACTGAACTATCGTGGATTGAGGGGGTGGGGGGGGATTCCTGTGTCCCATGTCATTGAAGGAATTCTCAGGGGGGGGGGGGATTGGTCAGATTAGGTGGGTCGGGTAGCATGGTTTGTGCAGAAGAAAATATCTCCGGATTTGGAATCTCAAGGGGTTGTATCTCTGTGTCATTGATTCTCATCGACTATTCAGGTCCCACACCATGAGATTTAGTGAGGTACAGTCTGTATGAATACATCACTAACCATTTCGCCAACCACAGAGAGAGTGTAGATGAAAGCGTTCGCAATTTTCGTTACCACACATTATAAAAGCTTTTTACTTGGGTAAAGCAGTAAAACTCCCCGAAATCGTTGTAAAGGAACAGATGAACTGCAAGCTTACAAGGAAAATTCGGCTGCTTACCTCCTTTACTTGACCAACTGAAAACCCGCGAGGATCAGGGAAATCCACAAAGATCAATGGTTTCCCGGTATTAAGAGGATCATATTTGATTTTATTTCGGATGTACAGCCTCATCTCGTCGTGTTCTTGGTCACATTCCAACTAAGCTGCGAGTGCGACTTTTCCTCTCTTTCCCTCTTCCCGCCTCTCTACTTTTTCAAAGGGTCTTTTTAAGAAGAAGTCCAATTGGAGGCTGCTAGCGACATTTGCCCAATCATCTACGTTGTTAGATTAGCAAATTCAACTTCCTTCCCAGTCCACTGAGTCTCCCATTTTGTCGGAAACGAACAACCTGCGTGACGAGCGAAAAGATCTGTACCTTATTGTGTAGCAAAAATCTGTTCACACAATGAGTGTAGCTAAAGTACTTTGGGTTCGTTTCCTCGGGCAGATCGAAGCTGCATTACCTCGCAAGCTCATTCCGTTTTGGAAAGCTCCTGCCGGTGAGTCTTTTCTCAATACATCACCATTCATGATCAAACGTGGTGTATTGGCCATAATCGCGTAACATTTATAGATTTGTTGCATTGATCTGTCTTCAAGAACAGATTGGTTGTGTGTAAAAACGTAAAAGTTGGATCGGCCAGGTCTAACCAATGCCCTTCGCACGGAACGCTCCATGAACCGTACCCGGCGGAAAATGAGAGACCAGCCCGGCGTTATGACCGGCAGTCCGATATTTTTTGACAAATTCAGGAAAATCGCCGGAAAATCGAAGATTTTATCCGATAAAAACTATGATTGTTTCATTAGATGTGTTACGCGATTCGGAAGACTATAAATTTTGCAGTTTACGCTTGTATACAACTTTTTCTGTGTCAAATACGTGAGATTTTCGTCTCCTCCTGACCGGAATTTCCGAAAATGTTCCGGCGACTTCCGACGATTTCTCGATAACGCCGAACGCTGCGTAACATGTCCGAAGATGTTCCGATGACGTCCGAAGGTATTTGAAGCTTTTCTGATGTCATGTTAACCAATCTGATCATGAGACTCCAGTTTGTCTCCAGACCCTCAAATACAAACTAAGACGTGGCATTTTTTATTTTAGCATGTTCTGATACAGTAAGGACTCAAACTCAACATTAAGCACCTTTTTTGGAACATTTAGGGGGAATATTGAATTCAATTTTTTTTGTTAAAGAACAAGTCATCTGGATTTCTAATTTGGGCATAAGAAATAATTTCAATAATTATTATTGTCGTCAATGTGTGAGATCAACATCTTTGGTCTGCAGGCGTGAGACTCACACATAATGCGTGAGAGTTGGCAGGTATACACTGGGCATACTATAAAGGAAGATTGAGACGTGTCGCGACACAACAATTGCGTTCTGTTCAGAGCCGGTCAAGGTTTTGAGATCCTGCAAAAACTGGCATTCTGATTTACTGGATTATTTTGGGGAAGAACAACAAATTTACCTGATCCAGGACCCTGACCTGCAGTTAAAAAGCCTATGTTTAGAGGGGCTGTGTGAACACTCAGTTTCTCAATAGCTGCCTCTGCTGCAGGATGTGATTCCTGTGCTGCCCTGTCGTAAAATGCACTGGCAAACATATTGAACTTTTTTCTTTTGAGAATAAACATGTGGTTGCACAGAGTATTTGAAACTCAGCTTAACTGCAGAATACCCGGCCTCTCTGCATAGCCACTTAGCTGCCTAGCCACACATTTTAGGTGTGTATGACTGTGTAGCCATGTAGCCAGCTTTTTTAGGAGTATAACTTCAAATGGCTGGGTATTCTGCAGTTACTCCTGAAACTCAGCACAACCCTCTGTTAATCAGTGAAATGTAAACTAAAAGAATGGATCATTATTGTATGCTAATAATAGCTACCCCGGTAGAATTTCTCCCTGGAGGGACAAAATGTCCCCATTATAACAATTTCCATGTGGACATTTCGTTTTTTGGGGGGGACACTTGTACCAACTTTCTTCATCATCTTTGATGTGCTGTACACTTATCTTTCTGGGGTTTTAATTGTTTCTTTGCCAAAGTTGCACAATCTAAATATCATGATATTGCAACAAAGGACAAAAGACAAGTTCATGGACATGAAACAAACTACATTGTAACTATTTTCCTTCATGTGAATGGAAGATTTCCTCTTGGAATGAAGGAAGAGTGTGTAATCCCAGCAAGCCAAGCCCTTTTACTTCAGTTTTCGTTTAATGTATAAAATCAAAGGTTACATGTACACTACAGTACAAGAAATAAGAGAAAATATAGAGTAATAGTGGTACAGAAAAGGAAGTTAAAGACAGGCCCTCACAAACCTAGCCTCCCACACAGTCGTTTTTAGTCAACTCGTATTTCACCTCCTCCCCACAAACGCCTTTTTACCTGAGAGCAACATTCCATTGTTTGGCTTGCGAGACATCCTAGCCAATCATGGTCCAGTCATTGTCTAGCAACAGCCAATGAATTTGATGCTTATAGAAGGTGATTCTTTTTCCCATGAACTTGTTTTACCCTGTGAGAGATACCACCACTGCGAAGTTGGAATGGTGAATTATGGCTGAGACGCCGAAAAAATTGTTGATTATGAGCATAAGGGTTTTCTCTATGATGCGTTTACCCCTTCTTCTGCTGGAAGAGTATGAATTTTTGGAAAAGGTGTGGTTGATCTTGCTTGCTTGATTGAGTGGACAGTCGGTGAAGACCGCAGCACCTATCAAACTGTGAGTGCTGATTTGTTCATGTGCAATACGACGTGCTACAAGAGGCTTTTAAAATTCTGTACTTTTTGGAAAACTGTTATCATGGACTGCACCAAAGTACTCGGTGTTAAACTCTTGAAACAAGCCTGTCGTTGTTCGCAACTATGAGTCCCCTAAAAACAACTGCATGGGAGGCTATTACAAACTGCCTTTGTAGATTTTGTAGGCACCATACATTACAGCCTTCTAGAGTGTTTTAAAGAGAATTCATTCTTTTATGTCACATTATTGGAGGTTCTGTAGAGTGTCATTGTCCATATAGTTGGGTGGATCATATTTAAAGCAACTATAACCAGGATGCTTGGAAATTCACTTTAGTATCTTTGATTTGGTTTCACTATATTGTCCTTCAATGGCTTCAGTTGCTTCTTGTTCTTTCAATCCTGGTCTGGTATACTGTTCCTCATCTGCTTTGCTTGTTCCAGATGTCTTCCTCACTTCTTTTTCCAAAAAACACTTTCATTCTACGTTGTTTGTTGTTGTGCTGTATTTGATGAATCTGACAGCTCAAAAAACATACAGAGCAAATTCCAGTGCTCCATGTGGCTGGTGTTTCTTGTTTCCAGTGTCACTCAGTTACTCTGAAGCCAATTTGTTTTGACTTTTGGTCGATATTGTACATAAACAAAAGGGCAGTGTAAGAGCATAGCTTTAAATTTGTGCCATTCTTGCAATGGTGTGTTCTAGGTCAGACACTTGATATACTTCCTTTGATCATGAGTCACTAAATCCTGTAGCAGTTCAACTGATGCATGCAGTATTGAATGACTGGAGTTATTAAATTGTGAGATGAGAAGTATGCAATTCAGAAGGCCTATACTAGTTGTGATAAACTTGTGGCTGTGTTCAGTGTAAGTCAGCCAGAATGAATTATTGCTAATTAAAACCACCACAGTATTGAAAAAAATACAAGAAAATATTGTCATTCAAAACCTTGTCTGGTAAACCATCTTGCAGATGTACAACTTTCATTGAAACTTGCAGATTGAGGGAGTTTTTTTCAATGGACTTACTTTGGGTGAATACTGTGTGTGACTTTCCATTGTTTTCAGGTCCACAGACAATCTTTTTCTGGGCACCAGCTTTCAAATGGGTAAGAAATGTTCAAATGTTGTGTAGTTTCAGTAAATATCAGTGCACTTTCTAGCAAGGGTCATTTGTATTGGAACTCCCACCTTCTGGAAATTCTTATTCGGCATCATGCTTTTCTTTAAAAACTAAATGGCTCATTCGTTTTAATTGACCCTCCTTTGAAGTTAAATTCCTAGAATAATTATCTTTTTTTTTTCTCTTTCCAAGTTATTTTAATAATTGATTAATCTTAATTTTTCAATTCTTCAGGGCCTGGTCTTTGCTGGAATTGCTGATCTTGCTAGACCAGCTGACAAACTCAGTCCATCCCAGTCTACTGCTCTGGCTGCTACAGGTGAGTGTTCAAAATGGATGTTCCTTGTTGTGTTAGTAAATGATTAAGAGCACTGACTCAAGCTTAGACATTCAGATTATGAAATTTTGAATATGAGTTGAATAGTACCATATTAGGAGAAAGTGTTATTAAATATCCTATTTTTGCAAACACTCAATAAATCTAAGTCTGCAATAATACAATTTATTATTAGGACTATATTATTATTCAGAAAATAAAATTTAAGAAAAGCTTGACTTTTTGAATGATGTTTTGTATATACAATAAGATAAGAGTCTTCCGAAGTCAGAATGTTGAAAAGTGATCTTTTAATCTTTTCGTTTTAAGCCATTTTTTGAAAGATTTCTTAATGTAAGAGGCATCTTGTTCCATATTGGTGTTCCAGTTCAGGAAAGTTGAATAGAGAGTCCAGAGCTTTGTGTGTAAAAGTTGTTCAAAGCAGAGGATTAGGAATTGAAGGAGTGAATGTTAGAAATGTCTTTAAACAGCTCTCGAATATTTCTAGTTGCATTTCTGCGTCTAATATCAAACATCAAGTTAGCTGTAAGTTCATAGAAAATTATTGCGGTAAGACACCAGCATCAGAAAATAGAGGAATTGCATGCTGATTGAGGTGCTGATTCTGGAGAAAAATAAGTAGAGTGGAGAGCTTGTTTTTTGCAGCTTGAGAAGCTTATCAAGATATGATTTTCATGCTTGGCCCCAAGCTATCAGAGCATAGGTTAAATAAGATTTCCAAAGTTAAAACAAAGACTCAAAGACTGCCGAAAACCAACCGATGTATTTCGAAGACAGGCAAAGATCATGCAAAATCTTCCAAAGATCAACCGAACACTTCTGAGGATTTCTGAAGACTTCCGACAATCTCCAGAGATCTCTGAAGATAACCGAAGATCACCGGATATTTTCGAAGCTTTTCCAAGTTTCGGAAGATCAAGAGCAATGCCTTCTACGTACCTCAGTAGTCAATGTATGATCGGAGGCTTTAAGTAGTCTATTTTTCAAGTATACATATATAGCTGGCAGAGCAACGGTAGATCTAATCCGGAGGTCGTGGGTTCAATTCCCACCGAGGTCATAAGAATTTTTTCTTTGCCTCGTGTGGTTCCCTGATACCCTTTACTAGGGCCAATGCCCAGTGGGTTTTTCATGGGTTTCTCTTAGCACTTTAATTTACACTTCAGAGTTAATTCTCTGTTCCCACCACTTGTACGTATTTTTTTCAAGTGTATTATTAATAAGTAATCACATGATTTTTCTCATGCAATTTGAAATAAATAAGCACTGGTAAATTTTTTCAAAGACCACAAATTGCACTCACCCTATGGGCTTGTGCAATTTTGTTGGTCTTTCAAAAATTTGCTCATGCTTATTTATTCCAAATTGCACACGAAATCATGTGATTACCTATACAAATTACACTCCACTCAGTTCAATTACAATTATACATTAAATCAAATAAAAATCTGTTGAACTGATCCATGGGCTTGAAATGGTTTATATCAGGTCATTGTGATGTAGTTGATTTGTAAGACAATGGCCAAATTCTCTTCAAAAATTACATCCGAACTGCGGACTTGAATTGATGATGGAATCTTAATCTTAGCCGAAATCATTTCATCTCATGTAACAAGTTGATCATCACGCATCATGCTACTAAAGTCTGTTGGGCAGAAGTGTTTACTAAAAATTTTAAATTACGATTGACTTAAACTACATTCTAAGCATAAAGCCGTCCGAATGGCCAAAATGGCCACTTAAAAATTCAGCAAATTTCTTGTCACTACTATGAATGAGAAAAATCTATTGAAGAACTTCTTTTGTATTTTTGTTGCAGGTCTGATATGGGCACGATATTCCATGGTCATTATTCCTAAAAACTGGCTTCTGTTCAGTGTCAACATTGGTCTTGGATTAACAGGAATAAACCAGCTTTGCAGAATAGCATAGTATGTTGCAACTGTTGCCAGTTCTTAAAGGTTTAGTGAAAAATGCAGGGCCAAGGCGTGGTGTGTGTTCCACCAGGGTTTCAGGATCAGGGTGCTAGGGTTGCTGGGGTCGTTGAAAAAGATGGGGTGCTGGTCAAAATAATTTACTGAAAAACTGAACAAGTCAATTCAAATTTTTTGGTTTCATTTTGGCAACTTTGTCTTGAAGGTCTGAAGAAAGGTGGAATGACTTCCTCCAAAGCTTGTTAATTAACTTAAATACCACATGATCATTCAAATAACTTTCACTGCTGCTGTAAGGTAACCTGTAATGTTTGTTACTAACAATTATGTTACCTGGTGACAAACGTTTTGACTATTCCGGTAAGCAAGACCCTCTGCAGTATTGACATTTGCAGCCTTGGCTACATGGATATAATAGGCCATTTCCGAGTTCATGTCTGCCTCCTCTTCAAAGCGCGTCTAAGTGCGAAGTTTTTGTGATGGTAATTAGTTCTACTTTACATATGAATGAAAACTAATTTTCATAACAAAAACTTCGCACTTAGACTCGCTTTGAAGAGGAGGCAGACATGAACTCGGAAATGGCCTATTCAGGACATAAAGCAAATTTGTGACCCACATTTTCCTTTCAAATGATGCAAAGTCAGAAATCTTGTACAGTATCATTAATGGCACACCAAGATGAACTTCACTCCCTTTGCTACATTGCTGCTAAAAATGAGTTAACATCCTCCCATTGAAAAGTTGGAATGCCTTGGAAAAAAGTTCATTGATTTTAGTGGCGTTCAGATAACTTTCAGAGTCTGGGGGTCAAGGGAGATTTAGAGGGTCAGCGTTCTTTCCAAATTTTCTTTCTCAACAACTCGCTGTGTCAGGTCAGGGAGTCAGCGATAACCCGCTCTTATCTGGAACACTGTTTCAGTTCGCTATCGTTGTAGGGATCGTAAAGTTCATACGTCTCCAGGGATGTCATTAGTAGTTAGTAGCTGGCTTTTGTAGCCTGTTACTACAGTAGAATCAGTGGGCTATACTTTTAGTCAGAAAAACAGTAAAAGATAACAGCTTTACCAAGGTTGTTAGATCTTTGTCGGAAATATCTCAAAGTTCTCGGATATACGAGTGCTTTTATAAACGCTTTAATTCTGGTCACATTAATCACACGAGTCTCTCCCAAACCTACAACACAAATCTGAAGGTGTCGCTTATCATGTCTCAAAGTTCATCTTGTCACATTCATGTCATGCAACTTCTTTCCCTGAGAGACCAACTTTTAAATCTTAATGACAACCCATTGTTTCTTAAAGTAAAACATAATATTTTCTCCTCTACACTGACGAAACTCAAATGTTTGCATTGACTTGACTCAAGTTTTATTAAATCATACTTCCTGTGGGGGAAACACTCACTGGTTTGATTAAATACTTTACATGTAAATACAGAAAAAGTTTGTGCGACATAACTTGAAGATAGTAAT
>OX419338.1:0-30000 GCA_948470475.1 Galaxea fascicularis | reverse complement strand
TGTGGCTATAGCCTTACAACTACATCCTTCTTCAGCCTTACAAAAGCATAAGTTTATCCGTGGCCTCTCTATGTACGTACATACTGACAAACTCGTCGAATGTCGCGTTTTAAGTTCCAAGACGTTCCACGAGACGGATACGTCCAAATGTTTCTTGATTTTAATTGTGTTTGTTTATCATGTCCCGTCGACCTGTAATAATCACATGTCTAACAAGTGAAAGTGAAGAGATTTTGTTGAAACCGGCGATTTCCTCTCGCAACTAAGATCAGAGGACGTTTTGTCAACTATGTCGGCCTCCATTGGTCGGCATGGGATAAATAACCAGCATTCTCCATTTGGCGTGAAAATGATGCTCGCATATGTGTCCGAGGACATTATCTGTTCCGAGAAACGAATAGCTTCGCTCTCGGAAAACGTTAAGTTTCGAGGAACTGATTATGTGCAAGAATAAATACCCGAGCAGATTTTTAAAGCCAAATGGTGGCTACTGTCTTTATTATCCTTGAAATATTTTTCGCAACACGCATTTGGGGAGTATATAAAATAGTCTCCATTCGGCGCGAAAATATGCTCGTATATTTGTCCGCGGACATTATCAGTTCCGAGAAGCAAACAGTTCGCTCTCGGAAAATTGTGAGCTCCTAGGGGTGAAAGTTAAACCACACCACAAAACTTGGCAAGGCTAAGCAACGGGCTGCTTAAAATTCAAACTAATTTTCATTTGTTTGTAACACCTCATGTCAGCGGATTACGATGAGTGAACGTGTTAATACACTGGAATCCTAACTTCACGCTCCTTTAATTCCATCCTCCCGGGTCCATCCTTCCTTGATTCGTACGTGCGTCGCCTGTCCCATTGTTCGAACAAAAATACAGCCTAAAGAAATAACATGTAATTAGCCTATGTAGAGATCATGGGCATTCGCTGGGAGATAAATATACTCAATTGACTAAAAATACCAGAAGTAACATCGCCCAATCAAGTCTGACAAGTGAGCTTCGTTAACGTGTTAGTTGCTCGGTGTTTTCAAGCCGATCCAAATATTTTACATTGTAGATTACGCTATGAATTTTTAATGCAGTACAAAAAGAGGTGAGACAAAAGGCACTCCCGTTAGTTCGAGCGGTGTCCGCCGTGTGCTGCTGAGGTTCATTTTGAAATCCTTGGTTCGCGGTCTTATTGATGTGCGCTGTGAAAGATCAGAGTTCTCTACAGGTTAGTTCTTCTAGAATTTTTATCTGGTTTGACTGTGAAATTTGTCTTGACAAGTTATTGCCGGCAACATCAAGCGAACATCAGCGATTTAAGTTTCGTTCTTGAACATGGCCGGTTAATCTGAACAAAATCTTCTCAGACGAACTCAACCTGATTTCATTGCTCAGTTTCGAGATGATGATGTGAGCGTCGTAAGATTTTCTGTCGCTAAACAGCAACTTTTCGCATCCAGACCCGAGTGTATACAATTTTAAGTAACTGGTCTCCTTTTCTTCTCTCTTGTTAGTTAGATGACATAATGAGTGAATTATAACTTACACGATTGGTGGAGCGTACAGGAACGATGCGAAAAAATCCACGATTACAGAAGGTAAGATTTCACCGGATTTGTTTTTTTCTTTAATTCGTTTGTTCGTCCATCTTTCTCTTGCATGAAACACGCACCGTAATCCCGCAACATAATCATAGGGAGCTTAAATAAGCACTGTCACCGGGGTTTTTGCTGTTTTTGGTTCAGTTCTGCCAAAATAACTGCCTTTTACCTGTTATCGTGTAAAAAAGCAGGGAGAGCCAACCATACTGATAACCTTTTTGGCGATTTTTCAGCCCATAGCTTGAAATTTTGAAAAAATTGGCAAGCTTTTCAAATTTCAATCCATTTCCATCCTCGTCATCTTTAATGGAATACAGGAGCTTATGCTGTCAATGCAGTACTACGGTATTTAGGAGCAAAACCAGACCATTATTTTAAGGTTTCCACTGATGCATTAGCACCTTTAACCTCTTAAGTGATGGTACAATAGCGTGACAGTGCCCCTTTAAGCAACGAGCACGGCAACGGCAACGAGAACGCCACAAAACAATGGGATTAATGAGCAAAAACGATCGCTCCACTGCACTTGCGTTTACAGTTTGGTACATTTCTTTACCGTCCTCTGCAAAACAACAACGTGAAATGACCAAAATTTAGGTTTTCTCGAGAACGTGTTCGCACGACGGCAGGTTTTCCTTCCTTCTTTGCTGTAACACCGCTCACAGTAATTTAGACCATGGACAGCTCATGTTGAACGAATTGGAATAATCGAGAAAAAAGTTACCAAAACGAGAAGTTGTATTTTGAAATGACGTTTTCGTCACAGTTGCCGTCGTCGTTGCTTAAGCTTCCTATTGTGTTGTTTTTGCGACTGCATGCGACAGCGTCAAATTCTATTGCTATCCGAGTCGAAATTCTGTTGAATGAGTGGTCACGATGCCCTACCGTCTGTCTATATGGTGTGGTCCGCTCTGTTTTTATTGTGCAATAAATATTGTCTAATCGATCGGTTTCTATCTTTCAGGTCAAAATGTGAATGGTTATGAAAAACATACGATTGGGGAACGCAAGCTAACAATGTTCAATCACCCTGCCACTCAAGCTCCAGCTAATTCAGATAAGTCCAACACGTGTTATTCAATTCAGTTAACTGGAGTAACGTGGCTACAAGCCCATAGCTTCTGTTTAAAATTTACTTGAAATAATAAGGGCGACCAATTGGCGGTATCTAGTATGTTTTTGCAGATTGCTAGTCAATTAATTTCCATTTATTTGAATTAGGAAGTTTTCGTAAAGTCTATATCGTTTTAACGGTGGGGACAAACATCTCTATACAGTGATACCTAAGAAGATAGGGGAAAGTTTGGGTTTTTCCTTTACCGCCAAATTTCAAGGATTCCGAAAAATAAACACCGTCGTGGATTTCAAAACGAATTCGTTTGTATTGATTCATACATAAATTATGCATTCAAGTTAGTTCTTTCCACGCCAAGTGGTGATTAGGGACCTCCTAAGAGGTTTACTTGGAGGTTTCTGTAACCCATCAGAGGCTCATGGGGATAAGTGGCCAGCCCACCCCTGACGTGTGCGAGGGCAGACGAAAACAGCACCAAGAACTTATGTTCCCCACTCTAAGTTTCATTCGGCGTGTGGGTTCTTTGACATCCCCTTCCAGTTTCACGTGTGGAACAGTGTAGGAGATAAGGCTAGCGGCTACTGTCCAATGACGCGATTATCTGAACTGAAGCAGTCGTTAGAGCGGTACACAGCCAGCATGATCTTACCAGGAATCCTGGTTTGTGGTCCGGTCTGGGGTTTGAGCCCGCGACCTCCTGCTCAGCAGTCCGATGCTCTGCCAACCGAAGTAGCATCAACCATAAAGCGCTTTTTCAACTGCATCACTGTCACGAAATTTTCTATTTTTTTGTCATGTTCTAATTTAGCTTTTTGATTCAGTTTTTCGGTCTTAGTATTTCGTATGGTCCTAGTGTTAATGTTAGTGTTAAGTTAGTGTTAATTCAACGTTGTAGTGTAGTGGTTTGTAATTAGAGATGTATTGTAACGTAGTCTAACTAAAAGTGTGTAAGTTTAATGTTCTTAAGTGTTGATTTAGTAAAGCGTTGCTATCATAGGATTGTAAGGTATCGTGTTTAGCACATAGGAGTGTAAGTAACATAGGAGAAAATAGTAACATAGGAGTGTAAGGTACCGCGTTTTACAATAATTATGTATGTAAAGTGTTAATTGCTAAACTAATTATGCCTATATATAAATGTAAGTTTCGTGGTTACTCGTTGGTGGTTGAAGTGGCAAACAGTCGGTTGTTGGAAAGTTGACGAAAGAATTGAGAAGAGGAGCTGAACGGCCTTTCCTTGCTAAAAGACATTAGCAGACGCCGACCAAGGTTCAAGGACAAAACTCATTTGTCATTGGCGGTGTTTGTGGGCCTGAGGGTAGAAGGAAGAAGAAGTTGAGAAGTTTTACGGAGAGAAACGGCGCGTCGCGTTGACTGTGGACCTAGCTGTAAAAGCAAAGAAACAGTTGGAAAGTAAAAGCTTGATATACCTTTCAGGGGATTTGCCTGCGGGGGAATGAAAGGGAGGATACTTCCGAAAATTTACCCCTCCCGGTTTGTAGTCTACGTCGGTTTTGATTTAATTACACCCTGGCGTAGTCTCGATAGAAATCAGTAGAAATCGATTGGATGATTAAAAACAAATCAATGCAGTTGAACTGAATCCTTGTTGCTATCACAAGTAGATAACAACAAAACACTTGAACAAAAATATTTGAATTGTTATCAAAAAGCAAAGTAGATAACAACGAGAATATTTCTGATCCATATATATGGCTTATAAGCAATACTGTAACTTGCGTATGTTTTGCAGTAGATAACAATTGAATTGGGAATTCGAAGTTGAGATCACTGTCTACGGACAAATCGTGTCAGCGTACGAATGACTTCGAACTTTTTCAGCAGTCGATGGCAGTCGACAACAATCGTAAACTACAAATGGTATGTGGTTCTATTTCCCGGACACTTTTCCTCTCGGTCAAACACTCCTCTTTCTTCTTCTTCTTCTTCTTCTTCTTCTTTGTAACATACAAAATCCATTCCAATGGGGAATGGCAAGTAGTCCACTATAACTTTCTATCGGCCGGAGTTGTCTCGTTTAGTCGGCAAAGCTCATTTCCTCTTCAAAAAGTTAACCGACGCACATTTCGTTGCTTCGTAAGCTGCATTGTTTTACTTTCATTGAAGTAATTCCTCTCGAAATACACAAAAAAAAGGTTTAGTTTTCGGAAACAGTTATCTCGTAACAAAGTTTTTCAGTTTCAGTTTCGGAATCAAAGCTTGACCAAGGCCCAAATTTCTGAGGAATATTTTGGGAGCTTATTGTAATATCGGGACAAGATGAAGGCCGAAAACCTTTGGAGAAAACACCACTTTAATAAAACGTTTACTGCCAGAGAACAGCAAATTACTCTGGTGACAAGCCTTCGGATCTGCCATTTGTATGAATTGGTTTGCCAGGCCCGGGAAAGTTTGTTTCAGTGGTCACACAACTGAGGCATAAAGTTGGTTTGCATAACTGAGGAAAATTTCTAACTAAACTGTATATGTACTTGTCTTTCAGTTTAAAATTAGAAAATTCATAACAGTGTGTAAATTTCGTTGAAAAGACGAATTCCTCGTAACGAAAATGCAACGCCAAATTCGATTGCTACGGACTGAACTGAATCGAATCTGTTTACGACATTCTTGGGTTAACGGGAGTAGCCGACCACATGCTATTTTAATATAAATCTTTCGGTTGTTGCTTTCTCGAAAGTAAATATGAAGTCGAATGCAAAAATAATCCGGGAACTACATGCCGTAGTTACTGATTAACATCAGCAACGTTTTGATTTCAGCGATTCTCAAATCAAAGGAACTCGTGTATTGACGCGCCGGAAGATTCTTGGAATGTGCACGATTTGTTTGTATTGATTGTTCCTTGTGTAACTTTGAAAGCTTTATTTTAAGGTGGTTTGCCATAGAATTATAAGACTATCACATACTGGGTGCCCTATTCTTGATCTAAATTCAAATCACTCTTTTTTTATTGTTACCAATTCAATAAAACTGAGTGTTTGTCGATATTTTTCAGATAGAGTAAATGCTCTCCAGTTAAAACTAACAAAATATCCAAGCACAAGTGTTCATCGGGTATCTGAAGCTTTGATTTTAATTTCAGTTTCTTCGATGAAACCTCCTGATATTTTCACAGAAAAACGAAGAAACAAATATAGGTTAACAACCGCAATAGCGGTCTCCCAAGAAAGAAAAAATGGCGGAGAGAAAGCCCTGGGAGCGAGGTTGCCAAGATCCTTTGCATTTTTAATTTATACCTTTAAGGCCGATACAGACGAGGGGTTAGCATACTCCAGGAGCAAAAACCCCTCGTGTCACGAAGTCTTTGTTTATGTACATCTCAGATCTGGCCTAAAAAGGTACCCCTTCAGGGAAAATAGCTTTGTATAGTAATTATCTGGATTGTTGGGAGTACTCCCTTTCGATCGACAACTGTGATATGTACAACTGGAGGGAATGGGTTACAAGTCAATTACGTAGAGCATAAATGAAATTGCTTCAAATTTTTGTTTGATATTTAAGGTAATCAAGGGCTTTAAGTAAATAAATCTCAGGATTTGTGAAAAGATCGTTACGAGTCTGCATAACCTCGCAAAGGACCACATATTACATTGTAAATAGATCAAAGTGTGTCTACTGACATAATACTAAAGATAAATTTGCTGTTGTCAAGAAAGAACAAGACGCCAAAGGCGTTTACGCGGGATGTGTTGGTGGATTTTTAATACAGTAACACTAAATTTGAATGGTTGCCCACAGTGAGAATCTATCTTTTCATACGTACAACTAAATGGAAATGTAAACAATTAGTAGAGCTGTATTACAAGCATCGTTCGATAAGTTGTGAGTGAACACACTGGTTCGATTCGTGAACTCGCTGGTTCGATCAATGGAACACTGGTTTCAAGCACACGCCAGCTATCCAATTATTCACGGGTCAATAAACAGGGAAATTGTTGGTTCGATCGCTGGCAAACACACAAGTTTATGTCATGAGAGTCTGTGCAATTGTTCATGGTTCAATACACAAAAACAAAGCAACGTTAAAATGCAATGGCGTTTTATTTTCGGCTCGAATCATGAAAGCTACGCAAAGCAAAGCAAGCGAACTGCTAGGCTCTTGTATAGCGATGTTTCTCGTTACGTCACCTATTGTTATTAATGTGCCAACCAGAGGTTTATTGGCTGTTGAAACAATACATGCTGTTGTTCGGTGGCTGGCAAATTTGAATATCAAAAGAAATTTGACGTCAATGTTTGTAAACAAGAAACATCGCTATAGCACAATTTAGGTCAATTTATTGACTCGAATTGAGCACGTTCTTTTACAAACTTCACTGATCAGACTGATAAAAGTTGTTTGGAAATACAAGACGAATCGAAGGATATAAAAGCACGGTGAAAATTCGCATCCAAACCTGTAATTTTTTGCAAAGTAGATCCCCAGTCTAAGCAGTCATACGAACTTCAAAACCACACTTTCTGATCTGTCCTCGAAGAGGGATTTCTTCATCATCATCACCACGAAATAGTCACGTCGACCGCCACGTCAAAGCACATGGGAAAACGAGTCTGCAATGTTCTTTGACTACTTATGGCTCACAGAGATCGGAGGCATTCTACATTCGTACCACGATTTCTCTTGCGCCACGTTTTCGAATCTCCAAATATTTTCATTTGAAATGTAATATTCAATAAAACTGTAGCAATTACAAAATGTATAAAAAGCAGTTATTCTCATTACAACCCACGTTAAAAGGTGAAAATCGATTACAATAACTCCGGTAAATCTCGGGGTGTTTTCAGTCTCACTTCGTGAGATTACTCCAAAAGCTTCCGAAAAGTCACGGACACTCTCACTCACGCACCCGATGACATTATGGTGACTGGCTTAACAGCCAGTAACCACAAAAAGAATTATTACAATTAAAGTTGTTACAGTTATTTTTGCCGATTTCTATCGATTTTCTTTAGTGCCTTTGCCAGGTATACAGAAAAATTATTTTAGTACCCCTCAGGAGTTTCTGGGATTTTCCAGGACGGAAAGGTGAAACAACATTCCTGACATATCCACAATCCCATGGAAATCTAATCCTTTGCGTTTTGCCAATCGGTTTCTTTTTAGTTGGCTTTTACGCATAGCACCAGGACCTAAAATATACATTTTTTTCATTGTTTGTTTTCTGCCATCCATCTTCGATTAAATTTAGTGATTGCTTGCGACAACAAGGAAAAACAGAAAGCGTAAGATCTTGAGGAACGTCAAACCTTGCTAATAAGGGAGGCCGGGGGAGACTTGGAACACGGTGGGTTCATGATTTGCGGTTTCAAACTCTCAGACCGGTACACAGACCAGGGTCCTGGTAAGATCATGCTGGCTGTGTCCTCAACGTCTACTTCAGTTCAGATGATCCAGTCAGTGGGCAGTGACGTTAAGCTGCTGGCCTTGTCTCCGTCACCTCCCCACGTAAAACTGGATGGGGACGTAAAAGAACCCACACACTGATCGAAAAGAGTAGGGACCGTAGTTCGCGTTGCTGTGGTCTGCTCTCACACACATAAGGGTGGTTGGGCTGACCACCTGTCTCCAAGAGCCTCTGTTGAGTCGCAGAAACCTCCTTGGTAACCTCTCAGGAGTGCCATTAGGCATCGAGAAGATTACATACACACATTCTAGTAAAATAATTTCATAGAAGGAATTTCAATTTGATTTGATCTTCAAATAGTGTAAAGAGAATTTCAGTTCAGGTTTCATTATTTTTCTACTCGGATGTATCCCACTCTTTCTAATACTGTTTATTGGTTCTCTCCAGTGTTTCAGTCATACAACCGAGATAATGGAGCAAGTGATAGATAAAGCCATCAGGGATAACATTTGGTCAAACACATTCCACTATGGGAAGGTAAGATTTCTTTGACCTTGTTAGACGTTCTCGTTTTTGCGTTATTTTAATCAAAATATCCCAATCTCCCTGCTGTCCGATTTACGACGACTCCAACACTGCATACATTTACTGCTATTGCAAGAACTTGGAGTTGGATTTGTTTTACACTGAGGAGTAAGGAAACCGGTATTAAAGACTTCATAGTTAAGCTTCTTTGCAGCCACATATATTACTTTTTATCTCGGTTTATAGTTGATTTTCTTTGAGCTTTGGTAAAGAATTGCTGAGACGTAAGCTAAGGACAACTTAACGCTCCTCTTTCGATATTTTTTTCCTACCGGGTCAGAAATTTTCCATCCTCGGAGACTCATGGGCAGATAGTCGGGACGGGACGAAGCTGGTAATTTCAAGCTGAAATATTGTTTTTCTTTACAAGAACAACACTTTGAAATTTGGTCAGATACGTAGCTGGCCCAATGCAGAATTGATAATTCTGTAAAAGTACGATAAGAGCTCAAATAGGAAATCGATAGCACTGACTTCCACGGCGGCCAAGTTGGACCAAAAAGTCAATTAACTTTCAGAAAATTGCGGTTTTGATCTCGTTTTTTTTGCGGAAAAGTGCCACCGAGTTAAAATTGGTTCTGTTTCTTTTTACTTAAACTCTTTTCTTCCTAAATTTAATTTTTATTTGTAAACTTGCTTCATGACATTTGATGAAAACAAACATAATTATTGAATTCTGCCAGACTAAACAGGAGGGACTAATTTCGGTCAGTTTTGATATTGTCAACTTCATCAGCAAAAGAATATTGAAACAAGCTCAAACTGCATGTGTTTTCTTGTCCCATAAAATTTACGGCTTCGCGAAGGATGCCACAAAACGTCACCCATACTCTCACAGATCTTCTCGGAATAACTCTTACTCAATGTTACTTTGCTTTACGAACAGCGATTTGAAATTTACCAATTCAATCGCACCAAATGACGCGGAGACTAATCCAAATAAAATAAAACCATTTGTTTTCGCTTAACGTTTCAATTTTGAATTATCGTAATAAAACCCATATGTAACGTCTTAAATAATTTTGAAGAGAAACTGCGACTTAATCCTGCGCTCTGACGATTCGACAGCCATGAAACTTTGATTTAGTAACTCGTTGACAAGCCACCCAAGAGTAAACTGCATACCTACAGAACGTTCCGCCAAAACACCTGCTTCTGCAGTATTGCCTTCAATTCGATGGTGTCGCTTTTCTTTGAGCTGATTTTTTGAAACTTGTAAGAGATTAAAAACCTATAGATTTGAACTTAACAAGATTTTTCGACCTTCTAGCGATTAACTTTCCGCAGGTGTTTGCGACTGGAAGGAAGACAGATTAATTGGTCATTTTAAAGACGCCTAAAATCAGCAAAAAAATATTTTGAACACTTACACTTTTCAAGACCTTTTATAATAAAAGCACAGTGTGATAAAAATTTAAAATATCCTGCATTGATCGCATATCGGAAAAAATATGCATAATTAAGCCCATTTGCACGACATTCATTTTAGACCCGGCACTCCTAAATTTAGATACGCGGGCCAATAGTTTTGGCAGGGCCCGCTTGTTTTTTTTTTTGTTTGTTATGTAAATGCAAATATGTCGGCACGTGGGCCAAGAAAATCAGGCGGACCGAGACCACCTCGTGAGGTGGTCCTGGCCCGCCTAAAAAGTGACCCGCGGGCCAAAACGAGATTTTGCCAGGGTTCAGTGACTTATTAAGTGACCACAAACTCAATAAGGTATGCATGCGCAAATGCTGTCTCCGTGATTCACTGATACAAGTACACACAAAAGAAGTTAGCAATGGTTAACCTAAATTCTGCTGTCGACGCGAGGTAATACAGGGTTATTGCAAGTCGATAGTTTGGAGTAACAGCCTTTCAAATCAATGTATCTTGACGAGATATACCTTTAGAAATTTCATGGAGAAGACATTCAGAAGTTACGCGAGTTGGCCTCGAAAATTTGCATACCAAAGGTCATCAGGAAAACTTCCTTCGGCCATGTCAAACCGGGCAAAAGAATGGGGATGTCTACCATACCTCTCTCAATCGCAAAGGGTTTAAACAGCTCAAAATAGATCTCCATATCTTTCAATTTCATTTTACTGCCGATTATTAATAAGAATTGTATCTTTCTACTTTGAGTTCCATAGAGCTTTACCTTAATTTCAATTGGAGAAAAATATCTCTTACAAGTTTTAAAAGGATCGCTGGGAGCGTGACGCCGTTGCTTTCACAAATCCTAACTTTTGTCTCCAGTTATGCATGAATGAGTTGGCTCAGAGACCTTTAATTATGCTGTCAAATTTTGTTAAACCCAAGCGAATTATGCTATGTATACATAACTTGACTCTGTAACAATGCATCTGTCAGATCGTACATAATTGAAACGCTTCTGATTTTCTGTCTACAGGTTGAACTGGAAGTCGCTAAGACATAATTGATCCGGTTGGATCTTGGACAAGCCAAGGAAATGAGCAGTGAAGATCAGCAGTAAAGTGTAATCTGTCAAGTATTCCAGGGACACGCTGAAGCTGTACAACTACAATACCACCTTAATTGAGATACGGCCGAGTTGTTTTAACCTGTTTGCCAGCCGGCAAAAGACTGTACTTATAATTTCTAAGAGGCTTTCCCATAATGATTACAGAAAGCGAAGAGGTTCAAAGGGTAACAGCATACAATTCACAAGCATTTAAGGATTACAGCTTAGATCGAAGAACTAATAGTTTGGTCTCTACCCTGATGAATTAAGGAACCTTGAATTTACTTGTGCCACAACAGAACCTCAAGCCGTTTATTCCATTAATTTTTCACTTTGAATTTGTAAATGTTACCTCTCAGTACTAAAATCTATTTCTTCGCATGAACAGCAACGGAACTTACAATTCTGCAACGAAATTAGGAAATATTTTGCGCACGTTTCATTCTTGTTGAAATTTTCCAGCAGTGCTATCGAGTTCTGTTTTCACAATCCAGACTCGGCTAAAACCAAAAACCAAATAGGACATTTTTTACCAAAAATTTTATTTTGTGCTACTTAACAGTTTCTTCTTCTCGTAAATAGGTTTTTACGAATCTATTTCTTTTTTCTTGCGTTCCCACTAAATTCTGTTTCCACAATCTAAACTCGGCTAAAGCCAAAGTTCAGTTACGGAACGTTCTGCGAAAAGGTTTTTATTTCACGGTACTAGACTCTTTTTCTCGTAAAAGGTTTCGGAATCATCTTACACTTAGAGATCGCAAAGATTTAACCATTACAGTATTTTTGGGTCGTCGTCGTCTAAAACATGCATTCAAGATTGCAAATATAGAAATGCAAAATAAGAGTTTCAGGCGTATTACTTTAAATTTCTACTTTAGGTGATAATTTGCGATACTTTCTTTCCCCTTCTCGCGAGAAGGTATCAGGATTCTAACTTTTTTTTCATAGATGTAATTCTTACTTTCCTGAGGTCTTCGTCATCTAAAACGATTGAATAATGAAACAATACAAGAGATCCTAGCGCATTAGTTTTAAACTCCTATGTGTTCTAGACTAACTACCAATGACAAAGAAGAAAGTTGCCGCAGTCTGGATAGGAGAGAGGAGAGAGAGAATTTGGCATAAATAGTACTATAGTTAACAACTATTTTAGTCGTAGCACTGCAGCAATGTTTGTGACACCCCTGAAGACAACAAGGTAAGTGAACAAACTCAAATTCGAATATAGTGGCTTCCAACAACAGACTAACTACCAGCGAGAAAATTATTTTAAAAAAATTCGTCTTCATGGGACACTACCATAAGATAGATTCAAATGGAACAAAGTATTTTTCCTTATTTTCTTCCGTTTCGCTTACGAACTAATTTTTTTCCTCACGAAGCTAATTTTCAAAGTAGCAGTACAAATTTTCAAATAAAAGCACTGATTGTGAAAATCACTCGATAGCCTATAATTTATTATTTTGAAACCTGACACTCAAAATTTTCAACTAACAACACCTTCTTTATCCATTTTGGAAACGACTTCATAGGCCTTAAAATACTTTTTTCATAAGTGGCACACGAAATTTCAAGGTTCCTGTTCAAACGAGTAAAGACACCCCAATTAGTTACAATTGGACAATACTGTAAAACCGACAACGTCGGAAATAAACTTTCACAAAAACTAGCAATATTTCTAGTAATTCATACGCCCGACAAAGGACAATTCCCGATGTTTTAGACTCGAATGTGTCAAAAATGCAATACCAAATATGTAGATTTAAACCATAAAAACAAATGTAAAGCTCTTCTCAGAATTTAATAAAACAGTCAACATACGATATTTATTAGCTTCAGAACACGAAATGACACGTATGTCTAGAAAATGTAATCAAAAAAATAAAGTAAAAAAAACGGCAAATAAAAAACTTCAACCCTTCACATTACTGTGAAAGAAAAAATAAAGTGCCGCAAAAAACGCGGAAAACTTCTGTCTCCTTGTTCACTTACTAAAATAACAATAATTAAGTTGGATGGAAATATAAAAAAAAGGGAAGAGTAGAAAAAGATTAAGACAGGGAGGGCAGAGTGGGAGAGGGAGGGTGGGAGGTACTCCCAATCCTCCCCTCTTCCACTCGGCAGAGTGGGAGAGGGAGGGTGGGAGGTACTCCCAATCCTCCCCTCTTCCACTCGGCAGAGTGGGAGAGGGAGGGTGGGAGGTACTCCCAATCCTCCCCTCTTCCACTCGGCAGAGTGGGAGAGGGAGGGTGGGAGGTACTCCCAATCCTCCCCTCTTCCACTCGGCAGAGTGGGAGAGGGAGGGTGGGAGGTACTCCCAATCCTCCCCTCTTCCACTCGGCAGAGTGGGAGAGGGAGGGTGGGAGGTACTCCCAATCCTCCCCTCTTCCACTCGGCAGAGTGGGAGAGGGAGGGTGGGAGGTACTCCCAATCCTCCCCTCTTCCACTCGGCAGAGTGGGAGAGGGAGGGTGGGAGGTACTCCCAATCCTCCCCTCTTCCACTCGGCAGAGTGGGAGAGGGAGGGTGGGAGGTACTCCCAATCCTCCCCTCTTCCACTCGGCAGAGTGGGAGAGGGAGGGTGGGAGGTACTCCCAATCCTCCCCTCTTCCACTCGGCAGAGTGGGAGAGGGAGGGTGGGAGGTACTCCCAATCCTCCCCTCTTCCACTCGGCAGAGTGGGAGAGGGAGGGTGGGAGGTACTCCCAATCCTCCCCTCTTCCACTCGGCAGAGTGGGAGAGGGAGGGTGGGAGGTACTCCCAATCCTCCCTTCCGGGATAATTTATTCAGATGTGAATTTGTGACAGTTTTTTTACTTTTAAGGACGGAGAAATTGAGATACTGGAAAGATAACTATTAATGTATGTAGAAATTTAGGAGAAATTCATTTGTTGCATGTGTAAAGAAGTAATTTATTCATATGTTGTGTAGTTTTTTACGGAGGGATGAATATTGATGCATTGTCTCACTGACTGCTCTGTTATGCAATACTACTAGGGTTGACCCTTGAACTCTTAGAAGTGATTAGCATATTTCTTCTTAAAGTAAGGGGTTGGTAGATGTGAAATTGGGAGAAAATGGGGTGAGTCGAGATTGAAAGAAAGGTAAAGGTATACACATAAATTATAGTCTGTTAATGGTGATAGAGGTACATTATTGTGGTGGAGGACGGTGTGGGCTTGATCTAATTATTTACATAAAATTTAATGTTTGAACCACTTTCAATATTTCCCACTTATCCCTTATTTTCAACATTCTCCCAAACAACTCTTCTTCCTTGCAAAAGTTTACAGGGTTACTGAAACCATTTTGACGGAAGTGATGAAAGGTACAAAAAACAAGGCATTTACAGGTAAGCCCAACCCTCTCAATATATTTTCCTGGTGAGTGGACAAAGTTATCAGCCAGAGGTTATGTTGATATTTCCCCAAATTCTCTTAACTAATGCACAAAGAAAGTTATAGAAATGAGAATTGATACAGTTAATCCTTCTTGTTCTCAGTGCAAAGAAGTCTCACTAGTTCTGTTTCCGTTTTCTTAGGGATAGCTTGGGAGTGGGAATGCTCCTTTTCGTTCTCTCTCTTATGGAGTGAAGTTAAATGGGTTGAACTTGCACTCTTTCCCTTTCTCCACAGGGGGTAGAGAAGGCCTTCTCTTCTTGGAGAGGGAGGGGTGAGAGGTTCTTTCATCATTAGTCCCCAGGGCATCACTTTAATTTTTTTGTGGTTTTTAATTAATTTTATTTTCCGAGTTTGATTTGCTCTTATGGTGTTTTGTGTGCTGTCTCCAGTGTGACCAGTTCTTTTAATTTTCTAATTGCTCTTGAGAAAGAGCTACTTGTTTCATGTAACTGATTTATTTAAAACATTAGTTTGCCTAATTACTGGTGGCTGTGGACGAGCACTTTGAATTTTAGTGCTAAGGCTTCGATAAAGGGTCCTGTGCAACAATACGGCTGTGACTCTAGGTAGTAGCTGGGGACAGTTTTTTGGAGTGTCTTGCACACGGAGGGTCTCCTGTTCCCAATAGGAGGCGACTGAAATTGGTTCTACATCCAAGGACGCCTGTGCCAAGCTTTGTTGGTAAATCCCCAAATCATAGGCCTTTGGTACTTCCCAGTTAAAAGTAAAGTACACAGACACGGAGGATTGGCCACATTGTAGACTTTGTGGCAGTTTACTGTGAAAAGTGTAAACTCTAACAGTTTTTTCCGACTGTTTGTTCTTCTTCTTCAAGTAATCACACACACAAAGGATCCAAATTGGTCAAGGGCAGTGCCAATCAAACCAAGCTTTGACGACAGCCTTTAAAGTAGCTACGTAGCTGAATCGGCTACCGGGGTTAAATAAAGTTTTCCTTTTTTATTATAAGTTTTTAATTAAGAATTACTACACAATGTTTACAAAATGGACACCACACTAAGAACGTTAGTTTACGACGTTGCACTGTGTACAATACACTGCTTATGGTTAAATAAAGTTAGTTACTTGTTCGAATGTAAGCAGACTGCACCTTTGCCCTTCGATAACATTGACGCGAGAATAGTAAATTCATGGATATTGGGGAGAGAAAGATATCGGCAGATCAACAAGAAGATACCAAAGAAGTGCTTCGACAGTTTTTGGAACGTGATCTTGGTTACAAAGATGCAAGAGACTGCTGAGATTCAGCGGGTTCACCGAATAGGCAAGGGAAGGAACGGAGGACTGCGACCCATACTAGCCCGCTTTTTACGTTATAAAGATTGCGAGGAAATATTGGCGCCGGGTCATCGATTTTACAAGGCACAAAATACCAAATGTTCAAAGACCCTCCACCAAGATCGTCAACAGGCAAAAAGTACAACTTGAAACACTGAAACAAGCTCGAAGGACCCAACCAGACAAACTATACATAAATGGTGAGTATTGGTCAGCTGGCAAGGAACTCGAGATATCCGATGGCCGCTAATCTTGAGAACAGCGAAAGTGTAACGTTTAAGCCACTATTAAAATGAAAATTAAATTCTTATTGAGGGCGTACGCAAACGGAGAGTTTTGAAGATAGGCCGCAAGCAAAACGCATATTTTCTGACTCTGTTTTTGTTTATTTTTTGATTTTGTAGTTTACACCTTTGATAAATCACAGAAGTGCTCTTGGGGATGGATGGCTAGGGAAATTTATATTACAAACCAAAGTAAACAAATAAATGGATTTTAAAAGAGGGTCAGTTAATGTAAGAGGATGAAGAGACAAGGCAAATCATCGGGAAACGTTTAATTGGCTCCGCTCGAAAAAGATGTCAATATTTTTCGTTCAAGAAGTTCATTGTACTGAAGAACATAAGCATGATTGCCGAGCAGAATGGGGATATCAAGTACTATTCAGCTGTGGCTCAAGCAAAACTGCAGGTGTTGCCATTCTCTTTAACAACAATTTTGACTTTCAAATTTCTAAAGCTTATTCAGACCCCGGGGGACGCTTCATAGTATGTGACTTTATTACAAATGGGAAGCTTATGCTTATGCTTATGTTTATGCTTATGCTTATGCTTATGCTTATGTCAAAGTGTGAACCAGCCCTTAACCAAATCAAATCAATTATACAACAAACTAAGGATGAATATACGAAGGATATGTTTGTACTCTGGGAAATGGTAAAACTGAAAGTAAGGGAGGAATCAATGAAATATGGAGCATCTAAGGAAAAGAAAATGACGCAGGAACGAGAGAATATCGAACAGTCAATTGAAACTTTAGAAAAAGATATTACAAATATCTACATGGATGACTCTCAAAAACAAAAAGTATGGTTGGAACTTGAAACAAAGAAAGGAGAATTAGAGCTATTGATTGAATACCAAACTGAAAGAAGCTACTCTCAGATCCAAATCTCGATGGTACAATGAAGGCAAGAAAAATACTAAGTACTTTCTTGATTTTTCTTGAAAAAGCCATTGCAAACAGGGAACTATAACTCAGATTAAAACTAATGAGAACAATTTGGTTGTCACCGACAAAGACATTTTGAACGAATGTGTTTCCTTTTATGAAAGCCTCTATAGCCCCAAAATAAACAACGAGCGTCTCACTGAAGACTTTTTCCAACAACCAAATAAAAGACATTTGAATGAAAAAGAAGAATTTTCTTGCAAAGGACTGTTCAACAGGGAGGAATGTCTAGATGCGCCTAAGACTGTCTTCGGATAACACCCCTGGAACAGATGGTCTTCCCGGTGAATTTTATAAGGTTTTCTGGAACGATTTGGTTGATATTCTTATAAACGCTCTCAATTACTCATATGAAACAAGAAAACATTCTGTATCGCAAACACGAGGTATCGTGAAACTTATACCCAAAAAGGCTGCCGAGCTCAATTTAGTTAAAAACTGGCGATTGTTAACGCTGTTAAATTGTGATTATAAGATTGCGACTAAAGCCATAGCGAACCAAATTAAAATTGTGCTTCCTAAACTTATTCGATTGATGGACAATGTTATTAAATATACTAAAGCGAAAAACATTCCGGGATTTCTTCTTTTTCTTGATTTTGAGGAAGCCTTTGACACACCAGAATGGTCTTTTATTCAAAGGACTTAAGACGTTTTTGGTTCCGGATCAATGGATTAATGTTCTCTACTTCGACATAGAAAGCTGTATTTTAAATAATGGATGGGAAAGTAATTTCTTCAAACTTAATTGAGGAGTTCGGCAGGGCTGTCCCCTGCCGCCCTATTTGTTCGTTTTATACCTCTTACTAACCGAGTTCGAGGTCCGTACTGTAAGTTATGGACCGAGTTTTTTCCCGTTCGCTTATGGCCCAAGCACAAAGCGCACAGGCCATAAATCAACGGGAAAAAACGAGGATCCGAAACTTACAGTATGGACCGAGAAAACAAGGTTAGTAGGATTTGTTAGGTTAATCAGGAGTGCGGGAAAGGGAACATTCAAATTTAGCGGGCTGTACAGTAGAATACAGCCCGCAAAATTGACCAATCACAGCGCACGTACTAACTGAGAGATACAATAAGTAGAAATAATGGCAGAAGGTTTTCGAAGAAGTAATAAAATCATAAAATCGTATAAAATACGCAGACGACACCACACTTGTATTAGACGGTTCGGAACATTCCCTCGAAGAAGCTCTCAGGCTATTAGATGTTTTTGGAGATATGTGCAGCAAATCGGAAGCCTTGTGGATCGGCTCAAGAGCAAAATACGATCTTAAAAATTCAAATGGTCGAGTAAAAAAAGTCAAAGCACTTTGAGTGTGGTCAGTATCTCAAAACTACAAAGACAGATTGGAAAAAGTAAAGAACATATTAGGCTGCTGGAAATTTCAGAGACTCAGTCTATTAGGAAAAATTATGGTTTTAAAAAAGTCTAGTGGTATCACAATCAGCATATATTCTTGCCCCTCTCCAAATGGATGTCGAAAATATTAAAGAGTTTAAGGCAATTTTTTACAAATTTCGTTGGAACGAAAAAGTAGACAAAATAAAGCGTAATGTAATAATAAACAACTATGTTGAAGGAGGACTTAAGATGATTGATATAGCTTCTTTTAATAAACCCCTTGAGGCTTATTGGATAAAAGAATCCCTCAGTATTGAAAACAGTAGCAGCTGGAAAAGTACATGTATCCTTGATTTGGAACTTCAACCCTACGGAGGCAAAGTGGTGCTACTAGGAAAGCTTAACGACATGCTCAATATATTTAAGAAATCCGGCCCTTTTGTTAAAGAAATCCCTGAAATCTCGTCTGCCACCTCCTTTGAGGAGAAATTCACATCAGACAAACACCTTATGTCGTCACCTCTACGGTACAACTCGCTGATAAGAATTGACGATAAACCTGTCTTTTACAAGGACTGGTTTCTTAAGGGAATAACAAAAGTTGAAAATTAAATGGATGAATTTTCTTAGTTTCCGTCACCAAATGCTTTTTAAAATGAATACGGCCGGTAGGTTTCCCCTCTAAAATTTTACGGAATGATCTCAGCAATTAATTGTCCACGTAGACAGATAGAGGAAACACAGGCTGGCTAATTGAAAGCTTCCATTTGAAATTCCTGGAAAAACCAAAATCATCAAGACTTGTTTAGAAAAAGCTTGTGTCAAGTAAAAACGAAAACCCAAAACAAAGCCAAGAAAAATGGCACAAGGAATTAAACATTGGCTCACACGAACACATCATCTGGAAAACAGCTTATGAATTGGCTTTTACATGTAGAAAGAACTCCAAACGTATAGTTTTTAACTTCAAATTATTACAACGGCAATTAGTGACCAATACCTTTCTCGAAAAAGTGGGACTTGTAGATGACGAGGTCTGTAATTTTTGTCAGAGTGACAGAGAAAGCCTTTACCACTTATTTTGGGAATGTGGAAAAACAAAGCTGTTCTGGAAAGGCAAAGTCAAGACGGTCTGCCAATTTGCTCCTCACAGATCACGTGTTCAGTAAGCAGAAAAGACAGCTTAAAATTCCTTACCAAAGGAGATAAGATGACTTTCTTCATTGCATGGACAATGGTGTTTTGTAAACAAAGAGATTCAGAGCCGTTGTCCACAGGGCCGGGGTGAGCTTAAATACCAGGTCACCGACAAGCAAGCAGTGGAATGTCGCTGTTATGTTTGGATAGTATGCACACGAGCATTTTTGGCATCCAATCTTGACGCTAAGTGACAAAGATAGCTTCCATGGGCAATAAAAAGGACCAACACAAACAGGAACTCTGTCTGTTAACGGAATTCCAAATCGACAGAGATAATAAGTCCTCGTTAGCAAAATAATTTTAATGTAGGTTCGATTGTTGTCGTTTCAGGTCAGCAAATATGAAAAGATGCTATTGTTAGTAAAATGGGTTCTATTCTTTGCAGACTTAGCGTTGCCACCCACATTTGAACAAGATAGAACCAGCCACATATGAAACGTCTGTTTTTGAAGCTGATGCTGACTTTCCAGCGAGCACAACCGCCCAGGATGTACTCTGGGTATTTAGACACATCCTGCTCTGAAACAATCCCCCAAAATAGCAGCCATATAAAAGAAAAGAAACGAAAAAGACAGAGATAAGAAAACCGTCACTGTTATGTATTAGCATTATTTGATAGCATGTTGGCAAGTGTTACTGTGCACTTTTGCCGTACAAAGTAGACTTGTCACAACTTTCCACCGCTAAGACGCAAAGGTATTTCTTATAAAATTGATAAAACCAAAAGGAAATGCTTTGACACAAGCTCTTTCATGTTGTTACGAGTTTGTTGTTGTTAGAGGAATTTACATTTGTTTTTAGCTCAAAATTTTGCTCGGTGTCCTTAAATCTTGGTTTTTTGCATGCACGCACCATTGACGCGGACACTTCAAATATAAAAGTTTCAGGGAAAATTATCTAGTAGAATTTTCTGTAAGCCATAAAACACGTTTTTTTAAAATATATTTTATTCTGCTACATAAATTTTTTTCATACTGCCTGAAAAGTTAAAAAAATTAGGGAGTTTCCCAACAAAGGAATAGAAACGGTAGGTCGCCAGATTGCTTTTTCGGGTAATTTGCAAAAACTGGCATTTAGAGGACCTTTTTGTGGACCTGGCGTGTTGCCATGGTAACTGATATGACATCACAGGCACCCTTAAAATAAAGCCCAACAATAGAGATCCAAGGAGACATAGTTTGCCTACACCATTAAATATCCTTCTTTGTAATCTTACATCGTTTTGCAACCACTACATCTAAATTATCTTTGACAACCCTGAAATGAATTTTATGGACACTATTTGTTAATCTGAGACAACACTGACCTTTTAACCGATGCAACAGATGGGGTCTGTCTGAGATCTTCCCTTACACAAAGAAATGCTCTGAAAGATAGAGAAATGGAAAGACCAGAAAATTAGGGCAACACAATTCTGATGATAAAATAAAATTTGCAAACCCAGGAAGACAACACAAGCTACAGTCATGCAAACAATCCTTGCAATGGGGGTTTTTACTTTGACTGTTATGCTTTTGTACAGTAGTCTGGTTTTGTTAAGTTTTTCTTTAGTTAATTATTTTTCAGGACAATGAAGCAATCCATTGCATTTGACACACTGAAAAGGCGAACCAGGGCTGTCATTAAGGGCTGCGGCCCTGGGATTTTCCCCTCATATTTTGAGGTATATTCCCGGCTACTTTGATATAAAATCAGCATGTTGACTACACTTCAGCAACTTGAATCCCCCGTTATTTTTTGGTATACACTGTATCCCGATCTACTTCAAAAATTTAGTGACAGCCCTGCAAACACAAAACATTGAGATGATGGGTTAATAATTGAAAATTTGTAAAAGAGACAATCCCACTAATTTGCTTTCAAAATGTTGTCTAACTCCAAATGTAAACATGTCACCATGCTCTTAAGGCTATCACAAATATAAACAAGTGGTACTTACACCATGCCTTAATTGATCCGGCCTTGTTTAGTGAAGCTTAAAAAAAATGAAAGGCAAAGTAGGAGTAAATGTTAACCCTTTCTCTCCTGATGGTGCCAAATGGCACTTATAGATTTTACTCTGTCTAATGCCACACGATTTTACTCGTCAATGGAGAGCCCCTTAGGAGGGAAAGGGTTAACATACATGTAATTTGTTAAACAAAGTAGCTGTAACATAACAAGGAATTAGTCATTTGTTGAATACCAACCCTGTTTCTCCAGTGTTTTCCTGTCTTTGTCATAAAATAGAAAAATGTGTTTGCTGTGATACATGTAATTTACTTTGGCAGATACACTGTAAGAAAATGAACTCCTAATAAAGCTGGCTCTTCAGTACCCTTCCAAGCTATCCCATTTTAGTGACTGGTTTACCCAAACAAGATGTGCCCACCAGACACATTTTATTGGGAATGTTCAAATTCTTTCTTTCAAAAAATGAGTTACTGCAAAGTAAGAAAGATTTACCAAAGGTAGACGAATGTTAGCTTTCGTTGCTTAAAGGGATGATCATCAATCTACTAATCGAAAAAACTCTGACTACTCAATGAAAGGACCCATGACTGGAAAGGTCTCCCTCTGCCATTGGATTGGCTGGGTTGCTTCTGTTACATACTGCTTTACAGTGTATATGGGAATTCTCGATAGTGATTTAAACTGTATCAATATTGCAAAACATTCATACATGTAACTACAGGGCCATAACAGTTCTGCAGATTATTGCCATATTATTGGCCATATACATGTATGACTGACTGTGATTCCAGGTTTCTTGGAATTGCAGTCATTATCAGTAATCCAATCAGTGATTTGCATTATCAGTCATCCAGTCAGTGATCATTAGCAGTCATCCAATCAGTGATATCATTAGCAGTAATCCAATCAGTGATCATTATCAGTCATCCAATCAGTGATTTGCATTATCAGCCATCCAATCAGCGATCATTAGCAGTCATCAGTCATCCAATCAGTGATCTGCATTGTCAGTCATTCAATCGGTGATCTCCACATGATCATTACATGTATTCTTTCATAGAATAATTAGATTGCAATCAATTCACATTTTGAAAGAACAACAACAACAATTCCTTCCCTTCATGTTTTACATAAATAAATAAATAAATAAATAAATACTTGATTGACCACTCCCCTAAAGGGACTTTTCAGGGACAATGAAACAAATGATACAAATGAAAACAACAGAGTTAAGAATCCCAACTGGCGGGAGGCAGCCAGTTGGCTATTTACAAGGATGACCGAGGAGTTGAACCAGCCACTCACCCAGAACAACTCCAGCTAGTGGCCAGAGTGGGATTTGAACCCGGGCCACTGCATTGAAAACCAGCGCCCTACAAACCACTCGGCCATCCTGCCTCCATGTAGAAAAATCACCCAAATCATGTATAAACAGGGTTGGACACTTAATTTTGAGAGTATTCGCCATTCAGGTGAGTGACCCTCACCCCCCCTCCCCCTGCCTCGCAATGTCATCCACCACATGGCAGACCAAGGACCAAGGATTATTACTTCAATGAAAAATTCTATTTAAAGACCTCAAACCCCAAGAAAACACAATGGAGACTCTTACTTTATACTTCAAATAGTTTCTTATTGATGAATCTTCGTGAGATCCCAGCAGTTTGCAAGTAAATGTGTCTGTTCTTCTCGGGAGCGGTTATCACTGATGCCTCGATAGTGACCAGCAGTATCACTTTGTACAAGTACATGTGTTATGTAATTATCACTAACAGGAGGCCATATTATGTTGCCTTTCAGCGCCAATTTACTAGACAGTTCGGAATGTAAAACTTTGCAAAATAGAAATGGAAAGTTTATGTTTAGGGATTTTCTCAGCAAATATTATCTAAATAATTTCTTGGCGACGAAAATGGCACTTGTCAAACGGGCGAGTGATCGATGATTTGGGCTCGCCCGACACTTAAGGCACTCGCCTGGGTGAGCAGGCGAGTGCTAATTGTCCAACCAGAGATCTCCGTAAGCCCCGGCGACCGGCGAAAATCGCCGGCTAGTGGTCCTGGGCGCGCCGCCTACTCATATCCAAATAAAAAAAATAAATAAATACTTTGTTTTTACATCCAACGGCAACTTTCCATTTGCAACGCCTACTTTCCCTTGGGTAAATACATTCGGAAATAAATAAAGTTTTCCTTAAAGAGCCAAGTGTCCAACTATTGTTTTTGACTGAATAAACTTTAAAGTTTCGTCGAGAATTTCGCCACGCTTGAATCTGCTTGCAGACATCAATTGAACGTTAAGCAAACGAAACAGGCTCAGATTGCGAGGCAGCGGTTACCGACGAAAAACACTCCATATAAGACAACATACTCTGTATTCCAACACGTGCAAAATGGCGGAAAAGCGGCAGCATGGAAGGCACTTGCACACCTTAATAAATTCCTCTGCCAGCTACTCCATTTTATTCTCCTTCTACTCCAAAATTTAGGGAGAACCCTGCCAACCCTGTATAATTATTACATTTCCCAAGGAAATCCAATACATTATCCAGGGCTGTGCTCTAGTGGCACCCGGTCGCCCCTGGAGACTTACTTTTGCCATTGGGTGACCAGGAAATAATATTTAGTTTTTGCACCAAACGTACATGCTGGGCGCCTTGGATTTCAAAGGTTTAGAGGTTTGGGCACCCAACTACTTTTCTTAGAGCACAGCCTTGATTATCTGAGCATTTCCTTAAACAAACACAATATCAGTACTGTATTAAGGTAAAATACCTTGATTTTGCCCCTTTACTGGTTTCAAGAAGCATTTCCCTGCATGGTTTGAAATACTCTTCAACCTTCTCAGAAAGCTAAGGCATCTCTCTCCCTTTTCACTCTCAAGCTACATACACAATATTTGATCTTTCTGATTCTTCAAGTTCTGATTGCCAGGAAAACTTGATTCTGATTTCTACCATGTCAACAGAAAAGCAAACACAGTTGTTGTATGCAAACACCACAAAGTCCCCTGTCGAAAAAAATACAACAAAAATCAAAGCCAAATTTTAAAATTATACTTTAATCTTAAAATCAAAACATTTTAACAATCCAATTCCATGCTTTTGACATACGTTGGCAAGTTCACTGATTTTGGGGAGTTTTAAAAACATCTGTAGTGCACACACCAATTTGTAAACAAAAGTCTGTGTATTCATAAAGCTGGTTTCAGTTGTGTTACAGTGTAACTCTGACCCTATCCACTTTTATGGGAGTACTTTAGAATAGGAACACTGGGAATAGATCATTAAAATGATTCATCCTGAAAACTCCTCTAATAAAATTAGTATCCCTCTACAACACAGACAACTGTATTGTACAAACATCTGAATCCATTTCTCAGGTATTCTCTTTCATGATTGAATGAGATTAAACCATGTTACTTTGATCAAAATTCCCCAAGCACCAGTTGGTTCAGTTGATACAGCACCAGATTGTTGAGCAGAGGGTTACAGGTTCAAACCTTAAGACTGCACCTCAAACCAGAATCTAATAATAGGTAACATCATGCTGGCTGCACGCTCAACATCCACATGTACATGTACATGTACAGTACCTCAGTTCAGATGATTGTGTCACTGAGGAGTGACATTAAGCTGTTGGTCTCATGTTGTCCTTCATATGCAAAAACTTGAGGGGGGCATAAAAGAACAATAATTCGCACACTTATTGAAAAGAGTAGGGAACAATCCTGCTGTTGTGATCTGTCCTCATGATCGCATATCATGACTTGTAGCAATCTCACTTGCAGCCGGGTGGAAACTTACAGTGAAAATTGAATAGGAGGTAGTACGTGTATGTATATGTAAACGACTGCATGTGTGAAGTATTTGTTCTAAGCTTGTATCTTCCTGGCATACTGTAAAATACCAGTTAAAAGTGCTCTTTAGAATCAGCCTCTTTTCTTTTTCTCTTCTTTCCTACTTTCTGACAACGTTTTTATGATTTAATTAAATTACGCTTGCTGCGAACTGTAAATCTTTCTTCCCAGTACGAAAAAGCACGTCGGTAAAACTGAGTTTAGCTCGTTGAGCAACACGTGGGCCCTTTAACAGCACAGTACAAGAACCGGAGCAAAGCTCGGCATGGTAGCATCGTATCAGCAGTCAATTATCAATGGTAATTTCTATTCGGAACTTACCGATGTTACCATAACCCTCATTTAGTTTTGAAACGTTCTGGAAACTTCGTTGTCGTCCTAGTTTCGAATAATCCTCTTGTGATCAGTTTGTGAGCATCACCAACGAACGCCGATAAAAATCCCAGTTTTCGCGCTCGGAACAAACGCTACGTAATGTAAGAATCATCGTACGGTCGCGTTCTTGGTGCGGGCTCTGGGGGATTGGAAATCAGCCAAAGTTTTCCCATCTCCTTGGCGCAATCGTTCAGAGACAGTAGTCCTGCAAACAGGAATGTACCGCAGCACAACCAAAGATTTCAGACACCGTCATCAAGGGACAGCAGTCTAAATAATGGAAGGGTGCTAGAAAATCTCAGAAGCCGTCTGTTTGCACCGTACACGTGTGTGGTCTCGAGAACAATGAACATGCAGTCAGCCTCTAGCCTGCAAACAGGCTCTCCGTATGGGTTATTCCGAGATTTGCTTTCTAATGGCGCGCGGTCAAAAGCTAGGGGATTGGCTAGGGGATCGCGCTCGGTTGGAAATCGACTTCGAACCGGATTTCGTTCGTAACGTTACCGAGCTCGGTGAACTCGTTGCCTTCAAATTTTTCATGGGGGAGGGGTGGTGGAACGGGGAAACATTCCTGTTTGTTTTTCTCAATATATGTGGCCAAAATCTCATTTCCCCAGAAATCCCCGTTTTTGTTTTGCTCCTCCGGGCCTCGAAAGTGTATCAACTGGTCGAAAATCGAGGTTGACCCTGTTTTAAACATTCCTCTCTGGATATATCAAAAGGATGCGAAATTGGCCAACGTAACTACACTGTAGAGTTTTATAATAAACAAAGTTATGAGCCATCCCGTTTTTGGTTTCTGTTCCTGTTCGTTTTGTTTTATTTTTACATCCTTGGCTCTATTTTTTTTGTATCCTCCGTTTTCTCTGGTTCATGTAATTTCAAGGCTCCTTGGGACCCTTATTGGAGTCTAGTTGTGGTCTAACTTGCCTGTTCCAAATTAATAAAGTGCTAGGGTTAAAATGTTTTCATAAATATCATGTTTATTTCTTTTAACAGTAATAAGAAAATATGTAACATTGACTTTAAGAAAAAGTATGTATTAGTCATAGCAGCAGACGCTTTTCATTTGACTCTGACCTCTTCCCTGTTGTGTCAATAATAATGATTTCGAGCACTAATTCGATATTCAATGCAATAACAATGCTTGGACTTAAGATCATCATGAACTTCTTGATTCTGCCCATTGTGTTTCAATTTAATGGTTGTACTTAAGATCACGAAACCGGCGGTCACTGTTGGCCTTTTTATCTTGATTAACAGAAAATAATATGCAATAAAATTAACTGAGTGTAACAAAAAGCGTACTTATGTCAAAGGAGAACACGCCTTTATTTAAAATTAATGACTTGGAATTATAATTTTTGAAATCACTGGTGATCCTCACGCATCGTAGGCCTTTTTGGTTTTAATTTTCTCTTATACTTCAAAATGGAAATGTAACAATACCAACCTACGAAATTCCATGGATAAACAAATATTAATATTGGCAAAAAACCGTGTGATTTGAAAATGGGTGAAATAAGGTGGTAATTGAACTTCGTGAATTGCAAATTCGGTCGCAAATCATACTCACGCGCGCGATTTTGAAATCACGCGTATGGTTTCAGACCAATTCAAATGTCACTCCACTCAGGCAATTTCATACATTGATCGAAAGACGTATAAATGTTCAAACACATAAGCCGTAAAGTATCATGTATTGACTGGGTATTCAGAAATATTTTTGGCATGTTTTACATGGTTGTTTCCCGCTAACATTCAGGAAGAATAATCACAAAAGTGAGCCTATATGCTATAGATGAAATTGAACAAGGAAATAAAACATAAATAGCGGTAGGGAATATGATAAAAGCTGATAAACCAATCGCAGTTTAAGAATTGTAGTCTCTTTCTAACATTCCACTTCGAAAGTGATAGTCATAATCTTGACAGTAACCAAGCGAAGATTTTCTCGATACGAGTATACGTTTAACGATCTTACCAGTAAATCTATATAACATTTAACCTCGGCTTTATCTTCTTTAAACCTTTAACTGCTCATCTCTTCTCTTGCCGCTTTTTGTGTTTTATTGTTAATTAAGCCATGATGGCCCAAAAAACAGAAACCTACAGCTCTATATGATTTTCAAATTGGACGAAAAATGTTTACATATAGAAAGTTATACTGTTGTCAAAATCTTTACGAAAGTCATAAAACAGGCGTGTGTACAGGAAATTGCAAAGGCAAAATAGCTAAGAAATTAATTACTCATTATGACATCATGACTACCACCTCTCGATTGTTGCCACATTCTCTCGTCCAAATAGGATTGCAGATCTTCTCTCCGCAGTCCCTTTCTTCTATTTCGGCCCAGTTTAAGTTGGCTCCAGGCAGATTCGACTTCTTGCGTGTGCACGCCTGTGCGAGGATCCACGAAATTGTGCGCATGTACCACCACTTGATGTGCTTTAACGTCAGGCAGCCCAGTCAAAGGACGGTATGCTGCCCAATCGTCAGAGTGTACGTCAGTTCCCGGTAGAAGACATCTCTACACAATTGGCAACAGAGTAGCGGCATCTCTTCTCTCGACGACTTGAAAGTAGCCTCTTGCGGGACTGTGTTCCACCGAAACTACTCCAAAGACCCAAGCATCACGGGCAGCCCTCCTCCCTCTGTTGTACTGCAAGAAAAAATGTGCGGATGTCATTGTGTGAGAAAGCCATAAGATGCTTACTGTCATTGAGGCCAAGTACCGCTATGATAACTTAAATGATGCGTAACCAACATGTATCCACAATCGAAACATAACTATTCACTCAATAAGACTTGCCCTCCGCAAAAGACAAGGTCCAAATCTGACGAGAAATCTTTCGTAAAGGCAGTGATCACGCTTCCGTTTATTGTGAAACTGGGATTGCCATATAAAAAGACCAAAGATACAATGTTTAATTTAAACCAAATAAACCGAAAAAAGGGGGCTTGAATCGGGCTTGAAGAGGCCGATTAACGATGTGGTATTCTGCTCACCATCTGCAGTTTAAAGTGCGGGTCGCTCACAAGACAATATTTTGTCACAGAATTAAGCACAATGATTGAAGGTACCATTCCATATCCCTAGTGATAAGAAAATAGGCAGGTACAAAACTCTGAACAGGCAAACAGACCAGAGCGGATCCCTTAGTCTGAGCATGATCAACTCTATAATCAATACTTACAATTTGAATAACTCTAGTTAAAACTGTTCATGTTGACAGAAGAAGGCGGTCTGAGGAGGAAATGAAGCCAGCAGAAAAGGCAGAAGAAAAACACAAGAGGAAAAGGAAAGACAACAGGAAAACGACGGAGAGGAGAAAAAAAAACACTTAACAGAACGTAAAGAATCAATGAAAATAAACAAACAAACAAATTATACAAACTAAATTGAGTTTTATTTTGCAAAATAATATTTCTGGCAATAGTAGGGTCATTTTTGGATACAATTTGAACCTGAACTCATTTCAGCGGCTGAACACATTTAGTATTATTTACAGTAAGAGACTGGTCAAACAGTACAGGGGGTGGCCGGAGTATTTGGAATTGTGGGGTATAAAAATGATCACATGGCTCACCCCCTTCTTTTTACACAAAACTGAGCGACCCACCCCTAAAACCAAATACGATTTCTGGTTGGAGAAGGTACTGCATGGACTTTTGATTATTTTGATGCATGTTAAGATATGTTTGTTAAGAAAATGTTAGTTAAAAGCACTTTCTCCTTTTTCATAAAAAAGGGTTTTAATATGTAAAAGCACCTCTTGGCTTCCTTAAAATTGTTCAACCCACCCTTAACCAAGGTCTGAAAACTGATGACTCACCCCCTGTCTATACTTTTTGATCAGTCCCTAATAAAAAAAATCAGCCAGTAAGTATTTTTTAAGTGCTATTTATTAGTAATACTGTTAATCTACAGTGTTGGCCAGTTTGATTAATGAGAATATTATCATCTATATTTGAATTCCTTGCCAATAATTATAATACAATACAATTGCATTTATTAATTCTTCCAAATTGAGTTTTTCAGAGCCAATTTACAATATTATTCAATGGATATAAGGATGTAAGGATGTAAAAATAAAACAAAACGAACAGGAACAGAAACCAAAAACGGGATGGCTCATAACTTTGTTTATTATAAAACTCTACAGTGTAGTTACGTTGGCCAATTTCGCATCCTTTTGATATATCCAGAGAGGAATGTTTAAAACAGGGTCAACCTCGATTTTCGACCAGTTG
>OX419337.1:40318254-40325014 GCA_948470475.1 Galaxea fascicularis | reverse complement strand
GTCGACTACAACATCAAGGGAACAGTTTGCTCTAGGATCGCCCTTTCCCTGAGTAAAATGCTAACGGTTTGTGGAAGTGGTGCTTGGCCGTAGTCACTGCTATTTTGTTTAAAACTGGACCTTTCTTTGAACTCCTGATGTTTTTTGGACGTTGCCCTTACCCTAACTAAAAGACTAACCGTCATTGCAAGGGGGCGCTTAGGCCTAAAGACTCGGTTTGTTGAGATGCACCTTGCCTTCTTTTAACAGCGGCTGCCCTCATCCTACTAAAACGCTAACCGTCGTAGTCACTCCGATTTGGTTCAAAACTGGAACCTTGTTTGAAGTCTTGATGTTATCTGAGGGTTGCCCTTACGCCAACTAAAAGCCTAATCCTCTGTCCGACGGCGCTTAGGCCCAATGACTCGGTTTGTCTACATGGACCTTGTCGTCTTCTAAAAAAAGTGGTTGCACCTACCGTAACTAAAATGCTAACTGTTTGTCCAAGCGGCGCTTAGGTCTAATGACTCGGTTTGTTGAGATGGACCTTGTCTTGTTGTGATATCGGTTGCCCTTACCTGGACTAAAATGCTAGCTGTGGAAGCGGCGGTTGAGCCTAAGCCTTAAAACTTCAAAGAATCGCCAAAAAGTACCCTTTTGTCAACCCTGAAAATAGATGTCCGGGGTGGAAACTTGGCCAAATTCACCCTGCTTTTAAAGAGAATTGGCAAAAAAGATCACCGTCATTTAGACACTTTGCGTCTCTACGTTTCTTTTGGCATGGAAAGTTGAGGGAAGCCCCCTCTCTCAGTGTGATTTGCCCTCTCATTATTAGTATGGAAGGAATTAAAGTATGATTTGCCCTCAGGTTAGATTGAACTGCCCTCATTTCGTGTCAACTGCCCTTAAATTAGGGTTAGGGTCAGGGTTGAGGGTGGGGCTGGGGTTAGGGACGGGTTTAGGGTTTGGACTGGAGTAGAGGGTGTTGGTTGAAAGAGTTTTTAAAAAGTTTGGCAATTAGGCACGCCAAAAGTGCCCCTTAATCCTGAAAGCTAACCGATTGTCGATGCAGCTTTATCATGAGGTAATAGCAAAAGAAAGGCACACGGACACCAACAAACCCAAAAAACGGACACAGGGACGCCAATACACCGAAAGAAGCGACACAGGGAGACTAATACATTTTAAGAAGGGCACAGGCAAACCAACACACCCACACAGTTGACAACGAGGCACCAACACACTCAAACAAGGGCACAGGCCCACCAAGACACCAAAACAAGGGACACAAGTGCATTTGGCTACAACGACTTGTTTGTTTGTTTGTTCTGTTGTTTTAATGACGAAATCTCAAGAGCATCTTGCAAGGAAGCGTTTCTTAACCCTTTGCAACGTGTAAAACAGGTCAGGGGAGCGCCACGCTGCTGTGATGTTGCCCCTGTGTCCTTATGTTAGTTGGTTGGTGTCCCTGTGGCTCTTGTTTGACTGTCTTGGTGCCCCTGTGCTACTTGGTTGGTGTGTTGGTGTCTCTGTGTCCCTTGTTTGTGTGTATTGGTGCTCTGGTGTCCCTTGTTTCGGTGTGTTAATCCCTCTTTTATCGTTAAGACTGCGGGCAGAGGCGGGAGCTTCCCTGACCCCAACCTAACACTTACACCGTGGTCCACGCGACGCTTATTGGTTTATTGTTGTCGCCATTGAATGAAAGAGAGGTTCCCCTCACCCTAGCCTTGATAGCTAACCCATTGTCCACGCGGCGTTTACGAAAGCCTAACAACTTGCATCCAGCTTTATTGTTGTCCTCATTAAATAAAAGAGAGGTTGCCCTCACCCCAACCCGAAAAGCTAACCGTTTCTCGAGGTAGCGATGAGGGCTAAGTCGATGCATCGCTTAGGTACACCTAATCACTCGTGTTTATTGTTGTCTTACAATAGAGGGAGGTTCCCCTGACCCTAACTTTGAAAACTAAGCGATTATGGAAGCATCGCTTAGGCTTAAGACGCTGAAAACCCCAAGGGAGGGAGGCACTGTTTTTTTTTGCGGACAGGAGACAAACAAAAACGGTGCCGAAGAAATGCGTTTTATTTATTGATTGCACCGATCTCCATTTATTAGGGTTAAGCGCTGAATCTCGGTCTCTTATCTCTCATGTACACTGATTAGGGTTAAGAAAGGGGAAACGGTTAGCATTCGTATGGTTGCTAGGGGAACTCTACCATAACATGAGGTTTCAAAAACAACTCATTTCCATTTCAATAAACTAGAAGACAGAAAGAATGAAAGAGAGTCATTCTCGGCCGGACTTCATCCAATTCCCTTTTAATTTCCTGAATTGGTTTGAGTTGATTTGCAGCACGCAGAAAAAACGTCACCAACAGAGTAAGAAATGTCGGGCGGAGGCTCCACTGACCTGTTTTATAACAAAAGAAGGGCACAGACACACCAACACGTCCAAACAAGAGACACAGGAAAACCAAGGCACACAGGGGCACCAACACACCCAAACAAGGGAGACAAGGGCACAGGGGCACCAAGAAACCCAAAACAAAGGAGACTGGGGCACGAACAGACCTAAACCAGAGACACAGGGATACCAATACACCCAAAAAAGGGTACAGGCACACAAACAAACCCTCAGAAAAGGTTACAGGGAATCCAACACACCCAAACCAGGGACACAAAAACACCAATGCACCCAAACAAGGACGGGGGCACAGCAACACTGGTTTATTCTTGTCGACCTTAACTAAAAGAGAGGTTCGCCTGACCCTAACTCGAAAAGCTAACCGTTTCTCGAGGCAGGGCTTAGGCCTAATCAGTCGATGCATCGGTTAGGCCTAGTCAGTCCACCGAGGTTAATACTCGGGTTTGAGAATCACTCAGGTTTTTTTCTTGTCTTATAATAGAGACAGAGAGGTTACCCTAACCCTAAAAGCTAACCGGTTCTCGACGCAACGCTGGGGCCTAATTAATAATTGGGGCTTAGGAAAAAAGGGGAAACGGTTAGCTTTCGGGTGGTGGTCAGGGCAACTCTACAAGAACAGGGGGTTGAGAAAATAGCAGACAAATGCACTTGTTATCGTAGACTACGGGCAGAGGTAGAGGCGGAGGCTGGAGGCTCCCTTGCCCCAACCCGAAAACCTAACCCGTTGTCGAGGCAGGGCTTAGGCTTAATTAGTCGACGCATCACTTAGGTTGTTGTCTTATGATAGAGAGAGGAAGGTTACCCTGACCTTAACCATCAAAGCTAACCGCCCATCGACCCAACGCTTAGCGCTAATCAGTGGACGCGGCGCTTAGGCCCAATTAACCGAGTGTTTTGTTTTGGAAAGTTTGAAATCGACACTAAAAAGTGGACTGGATTGTAACTATTACTCTGTACGTAGTAAGGCAAAATTGATAAAAAATACCGTTGTTTATTCATTATAAATGTAAGACCAAAATTGTAGAATGGATAAAGGTAAACTGGATTGTAAAAGCATAAACCCCTAACCCCTCCATCTTTGAACAGCAAAATAATAACTTGTTCACCAAAAAAACAATAGTTAAAATGCTTGTGTATCTCCCCAATATGTCGATATTGAAATCCATCGATTCAGAGAATGAAAATCTGGTGTTTAAAAACTACTTCCGGTCTTTTATCGATTCAGAGAATGAAAATGTGGTGTTTTAACACTACTTCCGGTCTGTAATCGATTCAGAGAATGAAAAAATGGTTTTTAAAAACTACTTCCGGTGTGTAATGGTTCAGAGAATAAAAATATGCATTTTAAAACTACTTGCGGTATGTAATCGATTCAGAGAAGGAAAATATCCTTTTCAAAATCTACTTCCGGTCTTTAATCGATTCAGAGAATAAAAATATGCTTGTTAAAACTACTTTCGGTTTCTAATGTTTCAGACAATAAAAATATGCTGTTTTAAAAACGACTTCCGGTTTGTAATGGATGACCAGTTTGGACACCGGAAAAGTCGCACAATCCATACACTAAAAAGTTGACATGCGTGGGTATAGGATGTCCTTCCCAGTATTTTGATGAAAAGCTAAATTAATACTTTTTTAATTTTATTAATTTTTTGGAGGGAGCGAGGGAGGGAGGGAGGACCTCCCTGATAACCACGTTTTGACGTGTTAGGGTGCTTCCTCCTTAAAGATTTATTATTGTTCGTATTGTTATAAAATATCAAACCCTAACATTAAAACCCTATATAGAATTAATTCACTGAAAAATAGAACTTGCACCCAGGTTTATTGTTGTCCTTATTAAATAAAATTGTCATTCTAATTACAATTGGTGTCCTCATTAAATAAAAGAGAGGTTGCCCTGACCCCAACCCTAATAGCTAACCGTTTCTCGAGGCAGCGCTGAGGACTAATCAGTCGACGGGGTTAATAGTGGGGTTCACTCTTGTCTTATAATAGAGAAAGGCTGCCCCGACCGTAACGCTAAAAGCTAACCGCTTGTCGATGCGACGCTTAGCCGTTATCACGCGGGTTTTGCTAGGCCCAGTTAATAGAGTTTTTTGGGAGTTTTTGTTTGGAAAGTTTGAAACTCTCACATTAAAAAGTCGACATGCATGGCTATAATCGATTCAGAAAGTGAAAATATGCTTTTTAAAACCACTTTCGGTGTGTAATGGATTTAGAGAAAAGAAATAAGCCTTTTTAAAACTACTTCCGGTCTGTAATCGATGGAGACAATACGCCTTTTAAAAACTTCTTCCGGTGTTTCATCGACTCAGAGAATTATAATATACTTTTTGAAACCACTTCCGGTCTGTAATTGAGATGCGAAATAAAAATAAAATATATGGGTTGCTCCTATCTGACAATAAGAAGAATATATTTTTTTAAATTTAATTCCATAAAAATAATTCACCTCAGCTAAAAAAAAAACAACATCCCAAATGATAATCTCGCATAAGAATATTATTATTATTATTAGGCCTAATGAGCCGGATTGAGGAAAAGGGAAAATTAGGGTTAATCACCGAAAAGGGAAAAACAGGGTTAAGAAAGGCGAAACGGTTAGCATTTTGGTGGTTGTCAGGGCACCTCTACATTATCATGTGGTTTCACAAACCACTCATTTCAATTTCAGAATAGTGGCAAGCAGGGCGTTATCGTTCCAGAAAACAAAGAAAGAAAGAAAGAAACTCACCTTCGGTCGAATTTCATCCATGAAAATATGTTGTTTTAAAACTACTTGCGGTGTGTAATTGATTCAGAGAATGAAAATATGTTCTTTTGTAACTACTTTTGGTTTGTAATCCATTCAGAGAATGAATAATACGCTTTTTAAAAACAAAAATCTGCTTTTTAAAAACTACTTCGGCTTTGCAATCGATTCACAGAATGAAAAGATGCTTATTTAAAAGCAGGTCCGGTTTGCAATCGATTCAGAGAGTTAAAATATCCTTTTAAAATACTTCTTCCGGTCTTTTATCGATTCAGAGGATTAAAATATGCTATCTTAAAACTACTTCCGGTCTGTAATCGAGACGCAAAATTAAAAGAAAATATATGGCTTGCTCCTATTTTACGATAACAATAATTATATTTTTTATTTAATTCCGTTTAAAAAAATTCATCTCAGTTAAAAAAAAACCAAATGATAATCTCGTATGAGAATATTGTTGTTATTATTATTATTATTATTATTAAGCCAAATCAGCCAGATTTAGGAAAAGGGAAAATTAGGGTTAAGCACCAAAAAAGGGGAACATTAGGGTTAAGAAAGGCGAAACGGTTAGCATTCCTGTGGGGGTCAGGGCAACTCTACAATAACATTTCAGAATAGTAGCAAGCAAGCCGCTATCGTTTCAAGAAATAAATAAATAAAGAAAGAAAGAAAGAAAGAAATAAATAAATAAAGAAAGAAAGAAAGAAAGAAATAAATAAATAAAGAAAGAAAGAAATAAAGAAAGAAATAAAGAAATGAAGAAACAAACAAACAAACAAACAGACTCACCTTCGTCTGGATTTCCCTTTGAATTTCTCGAACGAATGGAACTATTTCCAGATTCGGGATGTCTCGTGATGACGTACATGAAGTCTGGGAAAGCGTGGACCATTCCAATGTCTCTTACATGAAGAAAAATGGCGGACCACTGACGAGGATCGTAGATCGAAATAAAGATCGGATCCCCGCGAATTTTTACGGTTTTATTGAGTGATTGACAGTTTTATTAATTGAATTAATTGCGTGGGACGTGATGTCTAGTTGCTCTCGATATTTCACTTAGTCCGCAGGAAAAAAATAAAATAAAAAGAAAAAAGAGAAAAAAACAAACACCCCGCTCGACTGACCTGTCTTTTAAAAAATCATATTATCGATTTTTATTGATTGTCTGCATTCTTGGAGACCGCCTGCATGCGTTGCTTGAGTATTCGGCAAGCAGGGCACAGGCTAACCAACATAGAAAGGCCCACCCGCTCCACTGACCTGTGTTATGTATATCTCGCAATGCATTATGGGTAATGGAGGAACGACTTGAGCGGGAAACACCAGCGGCCTCGTATCAACCAAAAATAGTATAAGTCTCAAAGCAGGTCTTGCCCCCAACCTCAAAGGCCATGGACACATTGCCCCATCGACACAACTCGCCCTGGTACCTTTCAATTGCTCGACAGACCCGAGGTCAGGACAAGAGATGCTTCCAGACTTCCTGCCCTACGGGTCCGTGCGTCGGCCATCGTGGAAGAAACAAACTCAAGGAGCAGCACTTCCTGACGATGAAAACCGAACAGCGCACTCCCAGTTTCTTTAGGGAGCCTGGACT
>OX419337.1:40213254-40313254 GCA_948470475.1 Galaxea fascicularis | reverse complement strand
GACCCTGAGTCAGACAGGAGAGACTCAGGAGGCCTTAATGCTACATACCCTCCCATTTAAGGTTATGGGGGTTGCACACATATTAAACCAGACAATATGTTTAATGCAAATGCCATTAGTGTTTTTATTGACTATGGACTTGCATTTATCCATCCACTTATCCAACAAGGCAGGCTACAGCACGCCTCTGTTCATGACATGAAATTTTGAACAGCATGGGCCAAATCAGGGTATTTTATGACATTGCAACTTGCATTTGAAGGGGAATAGCCATCCCAAGTTTTAAGAGCTAGTAAAACCATTCAGTAGCCTATCAAAATTTGTGTCAAAATATTGTTACAGTTGATTTTTCTTGGTCAAAGCATCCCTGCATGGATGATCTGCATACAGTGTATATGTGCATTTCTTTGGCGGTTAGTTGGGAGTGCCTCCACTCGGAGGGCCAAGAGGCCGCTTTGAGGACATGCCGAAGAACTGGATCACATAAACACTAAAAACAAATAGCAGGAAAGCATTACAACATAATACAACAAATTGGGGTCAACAAATTATACTCTTATAGTAATAAACCTTCTACAGGAATCACACCAACTCCCGCGAAATGCCGTGAAATTGAGGAGAATATGTGACAAATTACGAAAAAGCCCAAACTTCAAGGCAGATTTTCATCGTTAAAATGGCGGGGCCCGCCTGGGCCCGCCGTACGTTTCTTAAAGATCAACTATTAAACTAAAGTTCTGTGCAAAAATAATCCCCGATACTGACCCTTGATTGTCGAAAACCGAACAAATAATTGTCCATGTCAAACGCGTGTGCGTGACAACCGTTTTCAATTCAACAAGATTTCCATCGACTAGTTTTCATACAAAAAATGCTTACCTGAATTTAAAACTTGAGCAATAACTGGCCCATATATTAAACTTGAAGTTCTCAGAAAACATTCCTTTCTTTCTTTACATCAATGTGGAAATCGGTCGAAGACGATGAACCATTCTTGACTTTCCGAGACGAAAATGTCCGCCATTGCTTCTGCAAAGGCGACATTATGATTGGTCGAATAATGTCACGTGAACCGTGTCCAACACCGCCTGGAGTCAAACTACGCTGTTAATGGATTGCGTTACCAGCAACACTAAAGGGACATGCATGATGAGTAAAACCATTTTCTCAGAGATACGTTTCAAAACAAGGTTAAAAAATGTAAAAGAAATAGGCTTGTTACAAATTTTAATAAGCTCAATGGTTTTCTGATTGCGCGGTTTCAATGCCTCGCTTATAAATGTTCCGGATCGCAGGACGGTTTGCTCCAATTTTTACATTAACAAGTTCGTTTTTTTTTTGTGCGAGCCAAGTGCTCGTTAATTAAAAGGATCTAATATTAGCCCTGATTGGGCTCACACAGGATTCCTCTGCTCTCTGTGATGGTAGCTAAATTTGGGAAAAACTCTTGTTTTAGCGTCCTGATAAGTTATGGCCGGTATGTTTGCGAAAACAGGTCACAAACAAAAATTGTTCAAACGTTTTCTCCATTGAATAATTCTACTGAAACAGCAGTAAAGACCCAACATTAAGATTATGCTGGAAGCCTGTTGGACCATCCAGATAGTTAGAAATCTGAAAACAAAGAGAACCTATCTGATGACCAACGAAAATGCGACGCCAGGGCCTAATCGCACCAGAGGACAATTCTGAAATTCTTTTCAGAATTTTCACGACAAATTGCGAGTGAAATCGGCCAGAGACAAAACCTTTGCCTCACAAAGCGTACTCCCACCATGAAGTAAAATATGCCAATCAACGTGATATCAAATGCGCGTAATATTGCGAATACTGCGGCATAAAATATTCGTCAGGTTTTCCCAGATTCATGATGGCAGAATAACCCTCTGGTGACGTTTAGCGAAAAAACTTTATGCATGGAGACCGCTGTTTTTCACCTGTCAGATAAGATCAGACATTCGTCTATTCTTTCAAGATTTGTGTCAGTTTGGCCCGCTTCAGAGGTAGTCGACGGCCCATTTGAACTTTGTTCGGCGCTGAACAAATTTTGGTCTCGACAAAAAATGCAATCGCACCAATTTTTGTTGGTCATACTGACAGATTTTTATTTATTTATTTATATTTTTTTGGACACCTGAAAAAACGGATTGTCCTCAAGTGCGATTTCTAGGCCCTTATATGGGACTAATTTTTGATTCGATCGTATCGGACCGGAAATTCCGGAGAAGGTGAGAAGGAGAACCTTTGACTCCCGCGTTGACTCCAGTTGCCTGATTTATGGAGATTACTAGCCAGGATAAAATAGTATGCTTATTTCAATCTGGAAACGCAACGCAATGCACACTAGAATTGAAGTAACAAAATCCTAGTGATGCAATTATTTAACTGGAGAAATATCAGCGAGTCGTTGTTCACTTGACGTGTCATAATTGTGGCGGACATAACAATTTTTCAGATTTTGCCACAGTACGGTTTGATACCAGTGATTACACAACTCTTAACTGAGTACAAGTACTCAGAATGCAAAAACCTTTTCTAGTAGTTAGTTTAGGCTTGGAAGCCACATTGATTAAACTACAGCATACAGGGCCACATTTTTTCCTGACCCACCTTCGGCTGTCTTCGACTACGATGACTATAAAATTGCAAAGCATATTCTCTCTATGCTGCTTCATTTTTTCTTGGTGAAAATGGAATCGCTTCCTTAGAAACAAAACTCAGTTTAAGGTAACAGTCGTACTTACCAACAATTTCTAGTGCAGCTGAGCCGTCGCCAGAACCTATCGAGCCGGGAGAAGCCCATCGCCACTTTGAAAATGCCGCTGTAAACAAAGGATAAGAAATAAATTCACTCTGTGATTTCCTGCCAACGGAAAATTGTGCCTGTAATACTCACCAGACAGTGAAAGGTGGAGGTCCTTCTATTCAAAGATTCAGTAACATACATCAACTTTCGAATCCACGTCGACAAGTCAACGATCTCTTACCGCTCTTGATGACAAATGAACAAAGCATACAGCAAAATGACACCACAGTGAGCTGTAATGTAATTGCTTATTGTATCACTTTAAAGTTAAAAATTTACTAGTATTCACAAAGGCGCCACATGCACTGATGGACTATAACACTGAACACTCATTTCGAGGACAAATCAGAAGACCACCCCTGTTTTCCAAATTATTTTAGCCGAACGCAAATAAAAACAATTTTCCCAGTAAGCAATGGAATTCATTAGAACTAACCAACCAGTGCAAAACTAAATCACACAAATCCAGCGAACAAAAGGGTTCTTGTGACGCATTGCCAGCCAGGGATAGCGTACTCAGGGTTAACAACCGGGTGAAGAGCGGTTCGTTGGGTACTCCTGTTATAGCTGAAGCATTCCCAGTGAAAAGGATAACAAAGAGGTAAAAACGCGATTAATGCAAGTAGCGTTCACACACAATTCAAGAGACAGAAAAGGAAACACTACTTGGTGACCAGGAAAAAAATAAATGATGACGAGAAGGTCGAAAAATGAATTGCATTAACACGCACATTTAAAAGTAAAAGAAGGTACGCATTGTGTTCAATTATGTCGAGGTGCAATTAAGCGTAGTAAGTCTAGTAAGGGAATTTCAATACGAGAAATCAAAATCCTTAGGCAGACGCACAAATTACAAATAATAACAGGTGACTATGTTATCGCCATAATAAATTCATGAGTACTCGAACAAAAATAAATTTCATGACTTACTGGATAAGGTATGCATCACTGCGGAATACAATTAAGCCAATGTTTTACTACAAATCTGAAGATGATAACTGAGTTTATATACATGTATGCAGTCCTATAACATAGAATCAGAAGCAATGCAGCTGAAGGGGAATCAAGAGCTAATGAAGAGATATGCACCATATTTTAAAGAAAGAGATATTAAAAAATTGAAATCATAGTCGGACAGTGGTACATGAAAAGCAGTGGTGTAACATGTGAAAGCATTGTTAGCACTAACCTAGCGTTTGCCATCCGTTATTTAGCGCATTTGTTTTGAAAAACGAGGGTAATTTAGACATTTCCCTTTAAGTGGAGGACTTCTCTCATAAAAACAGCAGCTCTTTTTCCGCCCTATCTTATATTTTAGCTCCTTTTCACCAAACTACACACGTCGCAATATTGAAGCTGTGCAACAATGAAGAAGCACACGTGCAGGCACATTACGGTTGTCTACTTTGATCAGAAATTTATCATTCGGCTTTGAGTGAACAAACGGCGCCACAAAGGAGGCCAAACCTTGACTTTGACTTAATATCAATCACTCCTCTTCTTTGTTTTGAATTTTAATTAGAGCATCCACTTCAGTAAATACTGAGATCTTACAAAATCTGTAGCCAGCGAGAACTTTCTCTGCCAACTCCGGCATGAGCGCTCTATTCAAATTAAGGTTACTGAGGGGTTGCACTTCCTTTAGAAAAAGCCTTTTTGTATAATAGCAGGTGCAACGACGGTGTTATCTGTGATGTGCTTAGCAACACTCGGCTACGTCACTGCTGCTTCAAAACAGAGTAGCGACCAGGAAAGCAGTCGGGCAGGTTTCAACGCAAAGAACTAAAATATGACTGATAAACCACCACCGTATCCCGAGCAACAGCCTCCAGGAGTGTATCCCCAAGCAGGGTACAATCCCCAGCAGCCCGGTTATCCTCCTCAACAGCCTGGGTATCCCGCTCAACCAGGCTATGCTACAACTACCACCACCATAATTCAGCAACCAACGCATATAATAGCGGGTTTTCATGAGTCGCCGGTTGCCACGACTTGTCCAAACTGTGGAGCTACCATCGTAACGGCGACAAGCTATGTTACTGGTACACTAACTTGGCTCGCTTGCCTTGGTTTATGCGTAATTGGGTAAGCAGCACTTCGTGCTAAATTCAACGCTTCGTCGAGGCGTTCATTATTTCCATGATTGGGATACGATGTTTATTTTATTCGCTTATTCTACCATTGGCTTGCTTGAAGTTGTTCTTATTTCCCCAAATTACTGGCTCAAGACTGTAACTTAGTTCTGTACGATCTATTAACGAGTAAAACTGAAAATCTCCACACGCTAGCCCAAATTCTAAAATAAACAGCAATTTTGTCGCTTCTCGCAGCCATCATTTTTCTACTGTAGCGAAGTGTTAAACTGCATGGGTAAGCGAAAGGCTTACATTTACATTTACCATTTAGGCTTATCTGTAAATCCAGTGGACCGCGTTTGTTCAGTGCCATTAAAACAGTACTGAACGCAGTTAAAAAGGGGCTTTAATTCAGAGAAGTAGAAAGAGAAACATGCATAATGTATCGATATCATAGCTCATGGCGGACACCACAAAATATTTAACTACACCTGTCGACAATTGTGGGTAATAATTCATCTTAAACTATCGTGTACTTGTTTGTCACCTTTTTTTAAATTTTTCTAGTAACGCTAAAGTTTTTCGGCATTAACAAATTCGTTTCGCTCTGATCGGTTTGACAGCTAAACCCGTCATCACATGATAAGATATGGATATGTAAATCGCTACAACAACGTCAATCGCAGCGGAAGGCTTACTAAAGCAACTTAAGCAAGTTTCCATTACTATTCTTATATTCATACCTCTTAAGCCCCATTTAAGTGCTGACGTCGTTGTCCAACTGTATGAACAAGATAACGCAGCTGAGTGACTTAGTATGCGCGCTGTCATTGGTAAATTTTGCGGGCCATGTTCTACTGTAAGGCCCGCAGGGCCATAGGCGCCTATGGCCCCGCGGAAACTCAAGTATTTCTCTACAAAAGTTATGGGTCCGTATAATTTTTTTCACGAGTCCGGACCCACATTTTTCTGCAGTGTAAACGCGCCTTTACTAACCGATTTTTTTCCCGTTCGCGGGAATCAAAAAACGCGGATCCGTAACTGACAGTACGGACCGGGAAAACGAGGTTAGTAAGCAGGAAAGGAAACTTTGAAATGTAGCGGGCCTTACAGTAGAATACGGCCCACAAAATTTACCAGTCACAGCGCGCGTACTAAGTCATTCAGCTGCGTTGTCTTGTTCATACAATTGGACAATGACGTCAGCACTTACCAGCAGATGTTGCCATTATCTTACAAGGCATCGATGATCTGTTTGTCTGTTTCGTCGGAAATGCATACTGAATTCAAAATTTGAGGTAATAATTATTGAAACGTTGGAATCGTGGGTTCCAATTTCATGTCAGTAATGTCTACCATAAAAACATAACTCGACGCGGTTTCCAAATTTATAATGAAACTATGTAAAACAAGTAACACAGCTTTTAAGAATAAAAGGTTGTCGGGTGATCCTAGGCTTCAGTCGGCTCTTGTGACAAAATAGGTTGGTATGTCTCTTTAAGACCTTTCAAGACATGGGCTTCATACCGGCGCAAAAAATGAAATGCGTTTGACAACATGAATCACTTTTAGAAGAATAGAGTTGAACGACGAGTAGAGAAACAATTGAGAACGATTCCTGGCTTAACAGCACTCGGCAGAACAAGACAATGCCGAAAAATAGTTTCCCTAAAAGACTCAGTATGGATACGCCATTCTGGTGTCCCTTTTGACGAAGATCAACCGTTGTCAGGACTGTTGTTCTTGTTGCTGTACTTCGGGCTGCCACGACATGAATACAATTTCAAAGTGCTCAGTGTAAATTCTTTTCAAGGCGTTTTTTATACGAACCCTTTTTCCAAAATATAAAGCTGAGATTAACCCAAATTTTAAGAACATGTTAAGAACATACTAGGCTGAGTCAAGAATTTGGTTTTATCAACGGAGTTGATAATGTAAATTGGACCAACAAACAGGGATTCTACAAGCTTACGTTTCTAGTGTTTCTAGTGTTTGCTAACGCTTAAAACTAGAGCTTTTAGACTCCTTGTTTCTTTAGAAACTACCCCCTTTATCCAGGCTGAGTCAGTTAAGGCCGTCTTTAATTGTTTTTGCTGCGTTATGAACCTCTGTGTTCAATGCTTTTTGTAATGCCAAATTCATACCAAGAGTTCAAGTGGGTGGCGCGACATCTTTTTCGCGGCATCAGAGCAAGCCGCCCGTACAAGCATGTGAAAAGCAACTTGATTACCACATCACAGCAAACACTCTAAAAAACAAATCGCAGCTAAAATAACATTAATGGGAGGAAGGATAGACGAGTGGTTAGGTCGCTGGATTTCCATGCGGTGACCCGCTCTGGCCACTAGCTGGTGTTGTTCCGGGTAAGTGCTTGGTTCAACTCCTCGGTCATCCTTGTAAATAGCCAACTGGTTTGCTTCCCGCTGGTTGGGATTCTTATCATGTTGAGTTTATTTCAATTATTTGTTTCTTTGGATTTAAGTGGAGTGCTTGTAAACTAGCTTGGACGAGGCCCTGTTAGGGTAGTTTTAGGGATAATTGATTTCTCAGTTGTCACACGTTTGGTCACTTTTGCCAAGAATTTACAGTACCGGCGACCGGTAACGTACAGTAACGGGTCATTTATCAGTCCAAATTCAAGCAAGATGGGTCAGATGTCAAATTCCAAAGATGAGTAGTTTTGAGGATAACAGTCTCGGTTATTTTAGGGATGAGGGATAACTGCCCCCGGAATTTTAGGGATAAGGAATGACTAACCCCCCCCCCTAACAGGGCGTCTTGGATAGCTAAGTGCACTTTCATTATAAACACAGTATTTCTTTATTTATTTTATCCAGCCTCAGCTCCAAAATTAGACATCATAAATTTATGAAATTTGAATTCCAGGCCAATCCATGCGCAAGAGCCGCTTGTCACACGATAAACAACTGAGTTCTCACGAGCCCAATCAAACCCATAACTGCCGGATTGAGGTGACTAAAACAAATAAATTGTTGTGTTTTCTTATAGATGTGACGCAGGATGCTGTCTGATTCCATTCTGTGTCGATTCCATGAAAGACGTGATCCACACTTGCCCATCTTGTGGAACTCAAGTTGGAGTATTTCGCCGAATGTAAAACAATGATACGTTAACAATCAACCATTACTACAGCTGAACATATGTTTAAAGTAATTTAAACCTTGAAGCTTTTGGCTTGATGGCTGCCATCATGTCACTTTTCACGAATCTGCTTCTTGTCTTAACATGGCCAGACTTTGTTTCATAATCCAGTAGTTTAGAAAGAGTCTGATCCTGTAAATGATAGTTGTTTTCTAATGGTTGATTGCTCCTTTTTCACGAATCACAAACAGCATTCTTTTGAAGTAAACAAACAAAATTAATTAGGAAAAATGTCATTAGATCCCTGGAGCATGTCTTTGAGTTTAACATGGAGAGGCTTCCTCCACAGGGTTAAACCCTCATCCTTTAACATGCCAGATACGTTAAGGATAGAATAGTGCACCTCTCTGGGTGGAGCCATGCCAAAAAGAAACTGTTCCAGGACTTCAGTAGCGGTAAAGTGAATTGAGTATCTAATCTTTTAACCAAGCTTTTAGGTATGAGAAAGCTCGCCATGCAATTTTATTGAATATCTTTGAAAAGTAAGGGGTTTATCAGTTGGAATGATTGGACAAAAGCTGTCATTTTGAGTGTGATTGACAGTGTGTTCGCATGGGTTTAAGCTCTAGAATTTGCATTACAGAAGATTACTATCCAGTGGCTTCTTCCAGGCCTCAAATTTAGAATTTAAACGGAACAGACCAGTAATAATTAAACAACAACATGAAAAAGGCGCACAGTTTAAGTTCGAAGGTTGACAGGTCATACGCAAATTGGTCCTTTTTATAGCACATGCCCAGCAGGTCCATTCCAGGGGTGAATGGTAAGGGGTGGGGATGGGACTGAGAGGTGGGGGCTGTGGCTGGTCGCTTTGTAATGTCAGTGATTCGACAATTGTAGTTTCAATTTGGATTACCTTTGTTTGTTAGTTGAACATTCAAACGCCGACTATCTAAACTAAGGTAATCCAAACTGCAGCTATCGTTCCTTGCTTTCCACTTCCGCGTTCAGATGCATCTAATACTTGACATCGCAAAGCGATTGTCTTTTGGATCAGGTTCACAATTAATCTGTTATATGATAATATTCTTGTGTTTTGCGTTACCTCGTAACACGATGAAGGTAAGATGCGTTTCCTGAGTGCAAAGCCTAGAGTTCGGATTACTGTTAATTCATTTGAAATCGATCCGATTCTGTGGCAGCCCAAAATCCTCTTTCTGGCTTTGTCATAGTATCATGATCAGAATACAAATGTTTATGAAGAACCATAAAACCGCAAACCTAAAATATGTGTCTACCCCTTAGCCCCGGAATAGTCCTGCCGACACCTGCATTGACGACAGTTTTTTCATTGATGAAGTTTGTAACGAGAACAAACTGAATTTCCAAAGTTTAAATTTCTACATGGCTGGTAAGATGCTTAATTTAGAAAACTGAAAATGCATCAAAGAGAAGGACATTTGACGTTGGTGACTCTTACATGACGTTGGCCGTAGTGGTTACCAAATTCAAGATGGTGGATGACTGTAAATCCGAAGAAATCGAAGTACCCTTTTCTGTTCCCAGAGCTCCTTATTCTCTTGTACTACAGTGGAACTCGTGACAGTGCATTATGAGTGCACATGTATTTCGATTTTAATGATGGAGCATAATGTATCCTCCATACACACGGACCTACTGCAAGTTGTCTTTCCTGGCGGAGAGAAGTTTGCCCTTAACAGGGCCCGAGGAACAATTTTTAGGTAAAGTGCGAGGGCCACTCCCGCCGCCTACGCGGTCTTCGCAGTTTTTTCCTCAATGCAGTGATACTTTGGCTATTTATCTGTTTTAATTTGGTGGTACACCAGTCTGTGCAGGCACGAGTTCTTTCTAAGCATTCACCGCGCTCGCCCGAATCCTAGCATTGCAGGGATAAGGTTAGACAATCACTAACGGGGGCGGAATATAACATCGTGTAAACGTCAGAAAGTGTCCTGAGGGGTTGCGGTGGATGGAATCTAATTGGGACTTTAATATTCTAGACGCGGCCGGAACTGAATTTTCAAATTTAGAATGAAGGGCGTATGCGCGCGGTATTTTCTTTCTATCTCGAGTTCTCAGGAGAAAGCGAACTGAGTCGATTTGCTGTTGTTCACAAAACGTGAGTATTTAGCTTTATTTTATAAAGTAGAACAGCCTTTTTTCACTATTTTGCCAACCGGTATTTGAAGTTTGTTCCTTTCTGAAGATAAGGCATCATTTTTGAAGCCAAAAGAATCGAAGTTGAATTTTTTAAACGTTCTGTTCTTACCAGGTCAACAAGCCCAAGCTGAAGTGATAGCGGCGCCGCTTCGAGCAGTTCTTCAAAGGAAATCAGCTAATTATCCTTCGTCGCTTCTCATATTTTCCCGTGCTTCACGACGCCGTACTAGCTCCAGGCTTTCCTCGGTTACGGCGTTGCGAAAGCCACCGGCGCGTGGTGGTGGCTACACGAGTGACAAAGTCTGCGATTTTGTCGCGAAAAATTAGGCTCATCGAATTTCTCGCGATTTTTTCTGCGATTTAATTAGATGTCGCCATCGCAGCAATTGCGCGAGGGTGGCTACACGGGTGGTTTTCACCGCGCGCTGACGACGCGACAAATTAGAAAAAATCGCATCACCATCGCAAGCAAAAAATCGCTCGTGAAGCCGCGGCTTTAAAGTCGGTAATATTAACTGCATTTTGTATATGGCAGCTGTACAATCTCCAGAGCTCACGTGTCTTTTGGTCAGCGCGAAGAGTCTTGGCGCTGACTAAAAGACACGTGGGCCCTGGGAACGAGATTTGCAGCTGTAAGGCTGCTGTAAGGCTGGCATAGGCATATACCATCAACCTTGCACGCGTGAGTTCGAGTGATCCTGCAGCTCTTCCAGACCTATATTTTTATCGGTTCCCATGACCTGTAACTTCTTTTGTTTCAGGGCTAGGGGTATTGTTTGTGTTGTATCAGCGTTTTCTAATCACAAACGAAAGCTACGGGGTATCTCGCGAGTTCCGGACCTCTGGTCGTATTGTACGCGATGCACACGGCTAAAAATGGCTCTGGTGGGACTCTCGTCGAGTTCTTCCATACTCTGGCCATTGGGGCCGGTACAATTCTTTTTCTAACTCTGTACCAGTCAATGGATGCCCGAACGAACGGGAAGAAGAGACCTGGGAACGTGCCACAGTACCAGCCGGAGGGTTGCCGGAGGGCGGAGGGGTGGGGGGCAAGTTATGACGTGTCTTATTTGTGTCAGCGGAGGCCACCTGCGAAAGAACATGGCGGATGATTCTCGATAAGAAGAATATTTTCTTGGAATTGTTAAGATTTGTGACTCTTCAAGCGATTTGTTTCCTGATCAAGTGAATCAGCCGTGTTTAATCATGGACAGTCTTTACCAAGAGACTAATCGGTGAGTATTGTAGCCTGTCTAGCCCTTCAAAATATTTCTTGTTGCCACTGATCCGTCTATGCCATAGAAAGAATCTCGAACGTGTTCGGAATCTCGAGCTCTGCTAACACAGGCAAAAACATCCAGTTTCACAAAACAAGCTGCTACAAGTGCAGATGTTCAATTATCTCTATACGTAGGGGAATAATTGCCTGTATGTTTCTTTTTAGGCTAATTGTTGGAGTTCAAGGATTACTAAGCAAACTGAGTACTACTCACCCGGATTCATTACATGGTGAGAGGACATCAACATATAAAATACATGTACCTTGTCCGCTCCCTGTTCTTTCCCACCCTGCCCATAGTAGAGGTTTTTATTTCCATTGTATAAGCTATTGTATCATCCACGTTACATTCCATAGTGTGCCTTAGTGTTCCATATTGGGCTGACTTGGAGATTCAAATGTAATCAGAGGTGATTATATTATGTAACCTCGAGCATCTACCACTCTTGACAGGTTGAATGGCTCACATTATTGACTTGTAATGATTATTGATATTTTTCAATCTGTCCTTTCATCTCCTTTTCTCTAACATGTGTTTCTTAGCTCTTTCTCATATTTTTGTTTTAACCTCGGGACTGTGTAGATTAACCCCTGGTAAATGTTCGAATGCTAGAAACTGAGTCCTTTATCTCCCCCATTTTAGTCTCTCGATGTAAATACATGTATGAAAAGCTAGGTATATCCAATTATTGGAAAGGGCTAAGCTGCCAACTTTGATGAACAGACATTTGCAAGTTATATATAAATCGTTAATGGTTTGAACCCGAGTCATATCATTATTTAGTAATATATAATTAGTACTGCATGTAATGCATTCAGCAGAGATTTAGATCAAAGGCACATTGAAAACCATTGCACACATTGTAGAGCCCTACAACGTCCGTGTTGCTCACAAACCCATCACCACTTTACGAACATTAAGGATAAGACAAACCAAAGGACAGACAAGGAGCAGTTTACAAGATCAAATGCTGCGACTGCCAGTCCACCTATATCGGTGAGACCTGCAGAAACTTGAACGTAAGACTGACTGAACACAAATGAGTGATGAGAAAATAAAGGTGACCTCAACAATAACATTGCTGAACACCATTTACAGACAAAGCACAGAATTGACTGGAACTCTGCTGAATGTGTTACATACAGTACTAATTACTACCAACGTATCATACTGGAAAGCTGGTTTACTAACTTAGAACAGACACCACTAAACCATTGCTTACAACTTCCCGCACCTTACAAACGACTTGTTGATGACATAAACAACGGACAAACAACAGACTGACCGACAACAACACATGTACAGACGTGGAGTGAAATGCACCAATCACTGTTTACAACGGACAAACAACAGACCAACATTTTACTAACAATACACGTACACACATTACACTAACTAAAGATGGATCAAAATGCACCAATCACTGTGTACAGCCTTCACAGCCAATCACAACTAGGCTTAACTGACAGTTGACCAATAATATCATGACTTCGTTGACCAATCACATCAACGACCAGAGTATTTATACAGTTACACAAATCACTTGACTCTGATGATGACTCCCACTCAGGTTGTCAAAACGTCAGTCAATGTCACCACAAACAGTCCTTCTCAGGACTACACTCACCCAGACGATCATGCTCCACTTAATTATTACATATTGATATAATATAATATATGCCCAAGTAATATTTGCAATATTTTAAAAGCATAGGTATAACTTGAGGCAATCTGATTTCGCCACTCCTAGGTATAACTCTGTAACGTACGGTAGGTGCTCACTGTGATACTTAGGACTTAAATTGTTGGGGAAACTGTCCTTGACAGATCAGCCAAAAGAAGTAATGAGTTTAAAATGCACATTTGTGGCAAAGATCTAACTGAGTTAATAGTCTGAAGCTAACTACAAGGGCTGTATCTTCAGCTCAACATGACACTCTTTGATCTTGATACAGTGTATTTATGTTACAGGTTAAATTTGATCTCAGGTCATTTTTGATTTAACCTAGGTCAAAATGAAATGCCATTGTCTTCTCATGAATAATTAGGGTTAGGAGAGAAAGGTATTTCATTTTGACCTAGGTTAAATAAAAAAATGACCTGGGATCAAATTTAACCTGTAACATTTATATTTTAATGCATTAATTTCATGCATTAATTTTTAATGTCTTAGTCTTTTAATTCTGTATTGTATTTTTTATTAATATGTGTCCCCTTATTAGTATGGGTTTCTCTCAGGCTACATGGTTTGACACTTGAATAAAGTTTCTAACTATCTATCTTCTTTTCTCATGCAGCAGTTGAACAAGAAATAGAACACAAGCTGGAGCAGGCTTCAGTCAACTGTGACCGACTCTCAATCCTCATTAACAAAGAACCACCACAGAAAAAGCAGAGTGCAAGAATGTAGGTTTTTCTCTATGTAACTTCATTCAAGTTTTTTCTTGGCAAAAAACTGATCAAATTATGTTTATGCTTGTGAATTTGAGACTGATTTTCTTCCTCTCCTCTTTAGAACTATTTGCTACATTTCCAAAGACTTGTACTGAGTATAATTACTTTTACAGAAAAGTGGATCAACTTACATATGATTTGAGACATTTGAAAACAGGCTTTAGCAACTACAAACATCGCAAGATGCTAAAGGTAATTATTATTCACTACCTACTGATCTGAAACTATGTATTCTCACAGTTATCATTTGGAGAAATATCACCCTGTGTTTGAGTGTACTCCTGAGAAGGACTGTTTGTGATGACATTTTCTCACAACCTTTATGTGTTTGATTGATCAGTGTCACTATAAGGAGAAATTAAACAATAGTCGTTCTTAGGGGTTAGAGGGTTAAGATGTCTATCAAGCAGCAGGGAGAAGATACTGAAAACCATGTGACATCTCACTTCCAATCTCTGGAAGGATTCTCTCAGGTCATCATCCTGCAAAGGAATTTGATGAGAACATTATGGGCAAATGTATAAAAGTTCATCAAACAGTCACTGAAATTGAGGCAAGCCTTTCCAAAAAATAGAAAAGACCACAGATATGTAATAAGCACATTCATCAGGTGAATTGAGATGACAAAAAAATAATGGTCTTACAAAGAGAGCAAAATCTTAAAACTGCAAAGCCTTCAGCAAGGCTGTGCTCTAACAAAAGTAGCTGGGCACCCTAAACCCTTGCAATTCATGGCACCCAGCATATATGTTTGGTTTAAAACTATTATTTCCTGGTCACCTAAAGGCAAAAGTAGAGCTCACCCTGCTTCTGGAAAGTAGACAACATGGAAAAGGTTGACAGTTTATTCCAAATGCTTTTCCTCTACAGGTTATTGAAAGGAACAATAACAAGTAGCGACTAGTGTATCACTTTGTTAGGTTGTTTCTTACATTATAGAGTACAGTGTATTTAGAACTTCCCATGCAGCAGAAATCGTGAAACCAGCACAACATTCAAGTTTTAGTTAGAATTAGTTACTATGTACCAATTGTTATTATCTTAAGTATTTTAGCAGCAGAATTAATGTTGTTTGGTGTTTAGTAGTTATGTGCTTACAAGAGTTAAATAATAGGCTGGGTTTATTTTACCAACTAATATTGTGAGGTGTCATTTCAGATAATTACGTCTTTTATTGAATAATTGCACATATTTATTAGCCCTCCTCCCTTTTGTCCCTGCATTAAAATTGACCCACACCCTATTTGCACCAGTCCATCCCCCCAGCCCCCAAGTCTAGGAATAACGACCAGCCTCTTAGTAAGCCAGCCCTTAAGAGTGAAATGTTGGTAGTGGTACTCTGGGTAATGCATTTAGCAGAGTCCCAGTCAATTGTGGTTTGTCTATAGATAAAGTTCAGCTTTATTTATTTTTGATATAACTGTTTCTCTGCCTTTCTCATGGACATAGGTGGCTTGATAGTCATAGCTTTTCATCTTGTTAGCTCCTCCTTCTTCGCCCCTAAAATTTGTTGTTAGTTTTTTCTAAGTTGTGGTGGCTCTGTGATGAACACATGTGTTGCAAAATTGTAGGATCTGTGCAATGGCTTCAGAAGTCCCTTCTATTTATTGTAGGTGTTAGTAGCTGTTGTGGTTCAATTTTATCTTTGGTTTAAATTTATTTCTTTTGTTTTGGGTATGGTAATGTATGAAAGGAAAATAAAATTAAACCAAGAATAAAGTTGAACCACAATATAATTATAGTCACAGTAGGGGCAGATGTCAAGTTGGTGATTGTAATTTTAGGCTCTGTGAAGTAAGTGTTGCATCTGACAAAGTCGCAGCTGTAGCAGTTGGTAATGAAAACATTGTGTACAGTATTGTCAGTTGTCAGCTCAACCATCACATGAGTCACAAACTAGTTGCACCTGTCTCATTACATGTATATTGTGGATGGTTGGCAAGAATCAATGTTGTTAATGGTAGATTAATGATTGTGTACTGAGTAGAGTCCATATTTCTTATTTTGAAGAAAAGAGACCCAGTGTCAAGACTGTGTATAACAATATTGCATCTTTAAATTTTTGAACAGGAACAAGAAGAACAAGAAAGAGAGGAACTTCTGAATAGACGGTTTACAACTAATGTATGACAATTTTTACCCCCATTTTCATACCTCCTACTAGGGTGTTACTTTCATTATGTTTTTGTTTGAGGCTATGAATTATGGTCATCTTGTGCTCGGTCTCTTTGTCAAATTGTAGTTACATTGATATGTCATGATCCACTGTATAATAATAATAATAATAATAATAATAATAATATTGTCATGATGATGATAATGATGGTGATAGTAATGGAGGATGGTGATGATGATAATGGTGAAGGTGATGGTGATGATGGCTACATTGGCGATGGTAAAAAATTATAGGGCCGATTTGTTTGTTGGGCAAATTGTGGAGTACAAGAATTAACAAAGTTTTTTGCACTGAAATTTATCTTTTAGAATAGTGGTGAAACATCAATCATGATAGACTATGCTCTACAGCACAACACTTCACTCCAAAATGCAGACAGAGGAATAAGTGATTTATTAAGCAGTGGATCTAGTATTTTGACAAGTTTGAAAGATCAACGTATAACTTTGAAAGTATGCTTATTTTGTTTCTAGTAGCACAGTGAATTGATTTTAGTGTGTGATATTCCAATATTTCAGTGACCTCTAGTAGTTAACAGTTTTGATGTTTAACATACTTCATGTAATTACAGCATTTTGAGCTTATGCATTAGCACACCACATCCCTTCCCTACCATTCGTACACACACTTGATGCTCCAGTACCTCCAGAAAAAACCGTGCAACCACTAAATAAATATTCTCTGTTCAAGGCACTGGCTGCAAGACTGTGCTCTAAGAAAAGTAGTTGGGAGAAACCAATACAGTGGGACCTCTATTAAGCGGCCACCCTCGGGACTTTGAAAAGTGGCTACTTAATAGAGGTTGGCCACTTAATAGAGGTAAAATACAAATTGGACAGAAATGGCGGTCAACATGATTTATTGACTCAATATGGTTTATCTACAGTTTTGAACTCCCGCCATGCGAGTATTACCTCACAGGAGACAAGTTCTCTATTCGATGGCTTAAACGAAACTTGAGCAGCAAGGATTTTTATAGACTTGCAATAATGTAGTTTTTCATGCCATAGAACAGTGGTTGCTTTTAGTACCGGATGTCAAAGATTTTCATGTGTATACATTTTGTGCTTGTGACTTGTAATTACAATGGACATTAAATTGCAGTTCTTGTTGTTATCAGTTATCACCTATTCGTAAGGCCATCTTCCTGTCACTATTCGCTTGAAAAGATAATTTGCTGGCTGCTTAATAGAGGTAAAAAAGCAATAAATAATGATCTTCCACTGACGAAAAGGTGGCCTCTGCCGCTTACTGGAAGTGGCCATTGAATAGAGAGATAAAATACAGCATCTTAGTGACAAGTAATTCGGGACTTTAGAAAGTGACCGTTTAATGGACGGTGGCAACTTAATAGGTGGCCACTTAATAGAGGTCGCTCTGTATTTTCTGTTTGCCCAAAGGCAAATTAAGTCACCAGGGGCCACTGGGCTCTGTGACAGCACCATCCTGGGCTCTCTTGACCGTGTTGTTATCTTAATAGTGGCTTATGACCAGCAACGATGGTAAAGTTAGCAATGAGAATTTGAAATGACTTGAGGATAGTAAAACAGTAGTATAGAGCCAGTTTCTCCAAAGCTGTGCTCCTTGAATGCTGCTGCAATGCATGAACTAGATGGCTTTTACTTCTCATGTTGCAATTCGTCAAGTGCCAAATACTAAGTTGTCTTTACTTATGGTCAACAGGGAGCTCATAAACGAATACTGGATATTGCTAGCACACTTGGCCTGTCCAACACTGTAATGAGACTGATTGATAAGAGAGCAACACAGGTATTCAATTGTTATATAATTGAACATCTTCACTTCCAGGGACACCCAACAACATGTTTTGGTAGATACCTGAGGGAGGTGAATAGGTTTGCAGATTGATAGATTTGGCTTCCTCGTTTTTTGGACTTAGAGGATATATTTTACGGATTGGTGGATTTTAAAAGCTCAGTGGATAACAGATTTCTTCAATATTTCACCATGAAGTATGGATTTTGGTTGTCTTGAAATAAAGATAGTGGAAATTACACATTTTAATTTTTTTTACTAAAAATTAGTGAGTAGCACACAACAACAGACCTTGTTAACTTTGTTAATTTCTTTATTATCTGACTGGTTTTGTCTGATAACAAACACGTCATCATAGCCTCTTTTGCAGCTATTGTATGTGTTGGTTCTATTCTCCCCACCAGAGAGAGAATAGGGTTGACACAAACAACGGCTGCATAGGAGGCTAATATATGTCATCAGGGATTTAACAAAAAGTGATAAAAGAACTAGTTTTACCATGGTTCAAACTTCTTCTTTTATCAATCTTGTTAAATCCCTGTTAAAACCGGGAGGGTAATAAACAAAGACAAGAGAGTATGAAGTACCTCATCCTCTCTTGACAAACAGTTCACTTTAGCTAGCAATTTGTCTAGCTAATGGAAACATCACTTTAAACAGGCTTCAAACACCATAAGGTACTTGAAAATGCCTTTTTACAGCTTTGGGTTGATTTGGCTCACTGGGTACCCCTGTCACTTCCCATGTCTGATAGAAAAATTGGACTACAAAATTTCCACATTGTACTCTGAGTATGGCTGTATGATGGCAAGGCTTGTCCCTGACCTTCTCATCATTTTGCATGATGTTTCTGTACTTACATACGCTGTATATCAAGTAATATCTTGTAAGAAGACATGGGAGCCTGTTTTGCAATATAGAGTGCCCCTGATCAGAGAAGATGAGGCTCACAGGGCTGAAAGGGCTTAATGCTTCACATTGTTGAAGATCCTTGCCTCGATCTGCATCTGCATGGTCCTGATGAGTATATCCTTCTGTATTTCTTTTCAGGATAAATGGATTGTGTTTGGAGGAATGATTGTAACCTGTATAATAATGTTCGTAGTTGTCAAATACCTCACGTGATGTCCGTGAATAAAACTTGTAAGCATTTTAGCAGGTCGGGAAGACAGCCGGACAACCTTTGCAAGCACACACTGTGATTGGCTGCTTACTAGTACGCAATCAGCTATGATAATCCATCAAATATTTTCGCTCACATGCGATTGGTCTAAACGCATTATGTGACTGAATATGCCCCAGTTAAAACTGGGAAATATTCGGTGACATTACCCAAAGGCGTGTCTTGAAAACATATAATACTCGAAGAATAATAAACACAATAGCCTCCATTTGGCTTTAAAAATATGCTAGGATATTTGCCCGCGGACATTATCAGTTCCAGGAAGCGAACAGTTTTCCGAGAGGAAAACTGTGAGCTACGAGGAACTGATCTCAAAGGTCAAATATCCGAGCATATTTTTTAAGCCAAATGGAGGCTATTGTTATTTTTTTTTCCTCCTAGTAAGTTAACAACACTTCTCACGATACATGTAAATGAGTTGTCTTTCACTGAATGTAATAATACCTAAGGTTGTTGCCAGGTTGGCACTACATAACTATAGGCTCAAGTGACCTTGATTGTATAGAAAAGTCAATAATAATAATAAGAGGAAGAAGAAGAGTGGTGACAATTTAATGGTTTAGTCAGTGAATATATATCGCAATTCGTCCACAGTACGGTAAATAATAGAGCTCATTATGGTGTAAGTGATGGTTTGGGTTGAAAATCTTTGTGACCAACAGACTGGTTGTCGATTTCTAAACTTAGGTCAACATTTTTGGTGATTTGGATGCTTTTAAAAATTCGGAAAATTAGCGTATGACTTAAGCCGGAAACCCAAAGGAAAGAAAGTAAGTATGCATCAGATCCTTTTGTGTCCGTTTCTTGAGGTTTTGGCAAAAATAATACGCCATTTCTCTGAATCCCAACCTCAAGACAGCAGTAGAGAGACTTGACATGTAGAATATACAATCATATTTTACAATAAATGTATGTTATTTATAAGAAAATGCTTATCAGCTAGATGACCGCGAGGTTTTCGAGCTAGCAGGAACAACGTTTCTGAAATGCCGATAACCGAGCTGTGGGCCAAATCTAAGTACAGCAAATTTTAAGGAAAATTATTGAGATATGAAGGTCAAATCGTCACGTTCTTCCTGTTGGTATAGAGTTCTTCAGTATTTGTTTAAATATATCATTCCAAACCAGTGGACAACTTTCTTGGAGTAGTCAGCTGAAACGTGCACACAAATCTGGGATAATCCCGGCAAGTGAACTGGAATATAACTGAAAAGCCAATCATAGTCCTAGGGGCAAGGAAAAGTCAAAGGAAAAACTGTTTTCAAGCTTAGTGAACGGGTAATTCGGAAAAAAAAGTTTAATTTGGAGCTTTTAATAACGCTGGAAATTTATTTTGTTTTGGTTTCGGGTACAGGAAATCACACGAAGTACTTTTACAGCTGTTCTAGTCGTCGGGTCATCATCAGCACCTTGTTATTTTTCTTCAATGTCCTGCGAGGTCTTTATGATAACTGCGTAGTATAAATAACTGCCTTGATTCACGCAGGACTCACGGTTTCAGTTCTCGGATATTTAGATAGCTCAAAGTCTAATCTTCAGTGTTCTTTGTGTCAACGAGGTCGTATTTTGGGTTTAGTTTTCTGTGTGTGCGATAAACAGCTTCTGACCAGACGTTTCCAGTACGCAGAAGTCGAGAAACTAGAGAGACTTAACTGAGAAAACGAGTACGGAGAAAAAATGTTCAGTGGTTTTCATTTGATGAAATACTGATTTTCAATGACGTCTCTTTGTCTATCGCACTCAGTACCTTTGGTAACAACAGTACTGCGAGAGTCAACACTTCAATTTGCACGTGCGAATCACGAGCGCTTTAACTCTGCAAAATGACATTTGTAAACAGTCACTATCTCACAATTAATAACTTTTTGGAATGTTTCAAATATGAACACTTATTGCAATATCATACATTGACGTACTAGCCGCACGCAATTCGTCACGAATTGACGAATTATATTGACAACTGCAAGTTAAGGTCGGTAATGGTCAACTCTACAGCGCCAGAAAACGGTGAAAGGCAGGAGTAATGCCAATAATTTTTTTAAATACTTCAGCAATCTATTTATATCAGTGACTGCCTCGGTTTATCTCTTTTCAGCAGAATCGTGATTACAGTTTCGGAGCATGTTGTTAAGCAGATACAGCTTTAATAATGTACCAACTTTAGTGCCCGTCATGTCGCGACAGTCCGACTGTCTACGTAAGTCTGAGCTCAGAGCGTAAGGACCTCAAGCGCCACACTTGATGGTAACTTTCGCCGTCATTTTTAAGTGCCGCTTAATGTTAAGCATCCCCAACATCTGCTGGTATATTTAAGATGCCAGAAAAATGTGGCGCAACAGAAATATCACTACTTCTATATACAAGCGAAGTTATGTGGGAATGTGCCGCTGTGAAGGGTGTGGTTTTTAAAAGCAGTTTGTCCTGGGATGGGGTACAGGCATCAGAGAGTTTTGGTCTAGAAAAGGGTATCATTTGCCAAGACCTGATCAATTGCCGCTCAAAAAAATAAACAGAATCAGGAGCTCCTGACAGAATTAAAGTGCTACTACGACCAAAAAAACAATTCTTCTTTTTCTTTGGATTTCAAAACTATGTTAACTAAACACTAAACACTCCCTTATGTGGCCTTAACGGCAACGTGCGGCCCGATAGGGTATGGTTTTCAGGGTGTCTTGAACGGGGTATCAATTTCATCGTTTTCTGTCTTAAACATGGTATTGCTACATGACCTAATCGCTTAAACAGGATAAGCTCAGATCTTTGTTTTTGGAAGCCTGACCAGAAGCCGCCACTAACAGACCTTTTTAGCTTGTCGATTTTGTTTTCCCAATGTAGACCATGTGATTTTCCCAAGGGAATTTGCTTTTTGTCTTTTCATAGATTATGCGCACATAATGCAAGTGAATATGACGACATTTCAAAGAGACAGTTCTCTAGGGTGACATCACGTAGTCTACAATGGGAAAACAAAATCTACAAGCTAAAAAGGTCTATTGGTGGGCTTCCCTTGACTTTGACAATTACAGCTTATTACACTACAAAAAAGATACGTGGAAACCGCAAAACGTTGTCGCTATTTATTTGTTGTATTAGATAGGGTGTGAAAAATCTGAATTCAGGATAGGAAAATTAGATATTTGTGTCTTAAACAGGGTCAGGCCTATTCGGGAACCAAAGCAGCTTCCAGCAGAAATTGGTTTTCTTTCCTCCAGCTGAAATTTGATCTTGCAGGCTGGGGACAATAACCTTCATTTCCAGCTGAGGTCATGCCAGTCAGGTTGCCACTTACCAAAAAAAATCTCTCGGTTTTTGCCGATGAACTTGCGACCCTTTTTTAGCTGAATTCCTTAGCCGTGGGGCAACACATTGGGGCTTAATTTTGCCCAGGGCCCATCATTAAGAGCGTACAACTGTCGCGGCGTTTTCACAGACCTATTTATTTCGAGATTGAATTTGCCGCGAATATGGGACCCCATCAGAAGCCCATTCTCTCGTGCGAAACTTTTCCTAGACCATTCTTTTGTTCTAAAGTTTGGCCGTAGTTATATTAGAGATGACCTTAGCGGGTAGACGACCTTAGCGCACCAAAGCGGCTAAGATCGTCTAGTATAAATTGTCGTCTAGTAGAAAATTGGGAGACGACCTTGCCGTCCGACGACTTAGCCATCTGAATTTAAGGGCATCTGATCGATGACCTTAACACGTACGGACGTCTGGTGTCCTCTAGCGTAAGGACGAGACGTAAGGCCGTCTGCCGGTAAGGTCGTCCCGAATTTACACTACATGATCTTAACTAAAAGTGTTAAGGTCATCTGGACGACTTAGCCGTCTTCTAGTATAAATACGTAAATACGGCCTTTCTCTGAAAAGCTAAGAAACCTTAGAATAAAAGGTGATGATGATGAGGTATCACGTACACCGGAACTGCCTTTTTTTCACGGGAAAAGATGGTCCAAAAATAAATCGCTCTGTAAAAATCAGGGGCACAAAACGAATCTGTTCCTCACTTTATCTGTTCCCCCGAGGAATCTTGCTGGCTGGCAAAATTTCAGTAGTTTCCCTGAGCTGGTTAGGAAATTTCTTACTGTTGATGGTTTCGGCTGGGAATTAGTGACTTTTTGTAGCATTTGGTACCTGACGTGTGACGTTTTATTAACTGGGGTATAATAATACATTTTTCAACAAATTGGTCGTTTCAGTTTGTGCCCCTCAAAAATACCGTCACATAGGCTTAGTATGGGAGTTGCACGCTCCTAGTGATGGGCTCCTGATTTTGCCTTGTTATAAGCGCTTCATTTTCTAAAACCGACTACGAACGTGAAAGCCTTTTACTCCACTCACTTTAAAATTGTTACAAGGCATTGTATAGTTGAATGACGTCTTTGTGTGACCATAAATATTTGTTACCCTTTTTTCTTGACGTTTGTAAAGCACTGACGTTCTGTGAGACACTGGGAAGTAGGAAAAAGAATCTCTCCCCCTTCCATCTCCCTCACGGATAATTACAATGGCCCCCCTGAAAGAGGATGACGTCCTAAAAATCACCATCCCTGGTTTTAATAGAGCCTTCAAATACCTTTGCGCCGCGCGAAAAGTTGGATAACTGTTGGCTATGTAGCCTGCAGTGAAGATGACCAGGGGATTATTGATACCTTCCAAAATGGCTGAGAGCCTTTGATAAGCCTTGGATCGCCTAACAAATACCGTTTAAGCTGGGCGAGCTGAAAGTAAATAAAGGTACATTTTAGGTAATCCAAAGGTACTCCATGGAATAGTACTCCGTGTTTTGTCCTCTCCCAATATTTAATAATCTCAACATGATTCAAGCTCCAACATGGCTGCCTTCGCGTCAGTTGTTCCCCGAGATCTGAGAATCATACCGATAGAAAATGGATGGAGGAACAACTTCTTTCTTAAAAACTGATTGAACAGCTGATAAGGTAGGTGGAGAATACGTGGAGATCTCTCTGACTCGCTCCTCGCAGTACACTCTGCATAATACAGGCTTAACAACCTTAAGCTTATTTTAAGTTTCTTCTCTGTTAATATACAGCTTAAGCCACACATGGGCTTTAAACAATGAAGAAGATAAAAGGTGTCTGAACCAAGAAGACTCTTGGGTAGTCATCAGTGAGCAATGGACACTAGCGCAGACATAAGACTTATTAAGTCTTGGTGCATGCATGCTGGCACACGGGATTCAAAGCGCGTGAGTGTTTCCAAACAAAATTTAAGTTTGGGCTTTCCTGTTACGTAAATACATTTAATTTAGGTTAAAGCTAAGTTTACATCTCGCACGTTCTAATACCGGAGCGAAACGTCAGAAGTATTGAAAGGCTTATTTTCTTATGACGTCATTAGATGTATTGCAAGCCTGCTTTTATGATGGCCCAGAATAGTTCCTCTTCAGCTTGAAGCCATCACAGATTTCCATATTAGGCTAACCTGGATTTCTTCCACAGTCATATGTGGACAGCCTGATAATTGCAGGGGGTGGGGATCTCTGGGGGAGGGCATGCCCTGGTTTAGTTGGGAGTTTATCAGGTGTGACTGGACTGGCCTTTACAGCCAGTGAAGAGTGCTGCCCAGTAGCTCTCATGTCAGTGGTAACCATACATAACCTTTCATGCACAATAATATAAATTTTGTTTATAAACTGGACCTCTAGTTGTTTGTATTGTTAAAGAAATGAGGGGTAAAACTGTTATAAGCATAACTCCCCCCCCTTTGGTTAATATTCATGCATGTATTTATGTTTATCATTATATTGTAGTCATATAATATTGACTTTTTACCCTTGTGTGTTTTCACAGTTCAAGGTTTGAAATATTGTCAGGTTTGTACAGTGCAGATGCTCTCCAAATGTTCCTCCATTTGACGAATCTTTTGTATTCAAAAGGTTAGTTTTTTTTAATTGTTTTGACAATAAGGTGGATTTACATTATGTGTTGTCTCTTGTGTCTTTTTGCCATCAATCATTAATGATTTATCTTAATTTTGAAAGGGTTTTCCATTAACAATAACATGCTTTGTGGTTCAATTGCTTCATTTCTGTTTGTAATGGATTTGGCTTTGTTTGCTTGAAATTTTGTTTTAAAAAAGATAGAAGTATGGAAGACTATTGAGATTTTGAATCCTGGCTGAGGATAGTGAATAAATTATCCATAAGTTTAAGGTTTTAGAGAGTCAGCAGTAGGTGAGACACTGCTCAGTGACTGATAGACATTAATTTTATATGTCAGCAAGTTTTAAGGTTAAGTATGGCTACAGCTAGCTTAAGGAAAGAAATAGAAAAGGAAAGAGAGACTCGTTATGTTGTTGAAGCAGATCTAACATATTTACATGTCAGTATATGTTATGTGACACATAGATTTCTATAATTTTATTCTTTTAGTTTTGCTTGTTGTAACTTTAATCGTTACCTAGTGGAGAGGTACAGGTACACTGTATGACACATGTACAGTGTATAAAAAGAGCGGAGCAAGACAAACAACAAAAAGGAGGCTTATGCACAACATTGCCATATGTGTTTCTCTTATGTCATGGGCACAACTCAGAAATAACACACAGATTAACACAAAGAGTTAGAATGAGGTCTCTAGTGATAGTGTGAACAGTTTAAAAGCTGAGACAAGAAGACCTTTACTGATCGAAGGCTCATCTTGATATTTATAATAATCTTCACCTTGGGGTCAACAAAGCCAACAAAAGAAAAATGACTGTAAAACTGTTTTTTTTACTCAGCTGAATGAAATTTGAGCCAGAACTGGAAAATGATTGGAAATCTTTTAACTTTAAAGGTCATGCTTTCAGTTATAAATGCAAAACTTGCTTTTTTCAAGCAAAGATAAAAGCTTTCCATGATTTCCTCCAGTACGCTAGTAGTTTACATACTTATAATACTAGATATGCCATGAGTCATAATTTCTACAAATCACGAGTCAGAACAAACACTGGGAAACAAACTATATCCTATATGGCTTCCATCTTTTGGCATAATATTCCTTCTTATTTGAAAAATCTTAATGTGTACCAATTTTCTAAACAAATTAAGCTATACCTCTTCCTTGAACAACTCAACTAACATTTTGAACATTTAACTCCTTCGAATATCCACTGCTCATATGGTTCAGTCTGCCTCCTTGTGTTTGCACCTTATTTACTAACCTCTTTCAAGTCTTTAATCTTATTTTGTTTTGCACGTAAAAGGCAGGCGAATAACTCGAAAACCACAAGGTTCTTTTATCCTCCTGGCTCAACTATAAGCAGTTCTATTTTTTTAAACTACTGTAGTTTTGTGTCACTTACTATGTAAATATATTTTTTAGTGATTAGAGTAAAATAAAGCATTGTTGTTGTTGTTGTTGTTGCATTCTGGGAACATTAATCTTGAGTACTGTTTTGTCCCTTTCACTGTTGCATTTATTGCTTGTAAATTTTGGCTAATATACCTATGTGCCTGTCAGTAATATTGAGTAACATCAAAGATCTAACCGATATGAATAATTTTTTCAAGACTTGAATAAAATGAATATACATGTACCATTACATGGTCAAAATAACAATGATCTCAAACCTCAAAATTCTGTGTAGTTGCTGCTCTAGTAAACTGGCTCACGTGCACCAATAGTAAACATACCCAGGCACGTGATGTTTTTGGTAAATCACTTGTTTTCACTCACTGGGCTTACTTGCTCCACATTCTAGGTTTTTAAGTAATGATTCACACAAGAACTATAGCAAACCCTATTGTTCTGCGGCAATGGCAATTTCCCCACATAGGATATCGTTGATTATAGGAAGAAAGCTGGAACTCTTGAATGTTACCTAAATTTCTTTGTAGAACTAGACTAAATGTACTTGGTTCAAATAAAATTTAGGAAATTTTTGTGCCTAACCAATCATAACTGCTAAACACAATAGCCACTAATTTTGATGATTTGATGAAGTTCCCCCCACACAATTTCTTTTAAAAATTTGATGTGGTGCACAGGTTATCTGAGTCTTCAATTAATACTTACTAAATGTGCCCTTAACCCTAACTTTTAAACATTTTTTGAGTTTTGACCAATGAGGTTGCTAGATTAAACAATGAAAAAAGTCAACATTCCATCGTGCATTGCCGTTTAGCACTATAGTTCTTATGCGAATCATTTCTTAATAGGCAGCACTACCATGCATAAGTTATGTAAGAATACACTGCATGTGGCTTCAATGGTTTTTCAGTACCCAGTCTCTGGAGGCTGCATGATGCTGATATTGGCACTACTTTGCTCTCCTTTCTTGAATGTGCTAACATGAATGTCAAAACACAGTCAATCCAACTACTGCTGCAAATCATTGCTTATTACTTATTATTATTATTTTTATTTTTATTATGTGCTGCACATCACAGTATAGTTAAACTGGAGAGTCTGGGGCATGAAGCAACAACCCTGTCAGTGTTCCAGGACTCTACGGAGGACTCTACCCAATCCTAACAAATTATACAGTCTTCTGTATCTTCACAACATTGATCCCCACAGGGGTCAAAGGGGTTTGAGATTTATTGGCAAAGTAGAGTAAAGTTAAGTTAAGTTACAATTATTTTAAATTCAGGTACACTGAGATTATCACTAACTTGTCATCTGCTAATGCATTGAAATAAAAGAGTGCTTGGAACCATTGAAACAACAAGCAATAAAAACAGTAAGAAAAATGAAATGGCCATGATGCAGACTACCTTGATACTAATGGTGATGTATATGTCATTTATTCCAAGAGGTAAGTTCTCTTTGGCTGAAAAAGAGGAATGCATGTGTAAATGAATTTAAGATATGCAGAAGTACTGTGTGATATACAATATTATGAGATAAGTCTTTGTTGGCAATGAAACTCTGATGATGTGTCATATAAAGTGCCAGCTTGCCTCAAAAGAAACAATTACTGATATTATCTTCCACTTCTTGTGCTTCTTTTAAGAAAAAAATTCAATATCTTGGAATGTTGTAGGTGCGTTAAATGTCAGAGTTCCGTGCATTTAGAATTGTCATATTCCATGCTAGTTGTTCCATCTTGAGGAAAAAGATTTAAAAAAATTATTTTTATATGACATCTCAAGCTTTGCAATATATTATGTGCAAGACTTGTGCAGTCATACTAAGATATTACATATGGTAATTCTTCTTTGTCAGGTATGTAATTTCTCTGTGTTGCTCTTCTTTGCAATTCTGATAGAGTTAAAGTTTTAGTTCTTCCACTGCAGGAAGGTGCTGAGAAAAAATGTCTAACTGTGAGCAAACTAATGGATTATGATTGAAAAATCTGTATTTTTTTTGCCAATTCATTTGTAGGAATTACATCATAATATTATTAAAGTTATTCACATTTAACTGCTTTTCTGAATAGGTTTATCTTAATAATGTTATAATATTAATATGTTTATGATTTAAAGATTTTCAGTAGCTTTAGCTGTCATTGTTAATAAGCTCTGTCCCAATGCATAATATCAAAAGCAAAGGTTAAAAATACTTGCAACAATATCTAAGATGTAAGATTATTAATAATATTGGTTAACCCTGATGTGATAATATTAGTACATATAATCATCCATGTCTGCTTCAATTTTCTCATTCATTCCTGTCAGCTGGCTAGGTTATACCAAGGTCATTGTAAAGGCTTAGACTCACGTTGGAAAATAAATGAATTCAAAGCTTTGAAATAGTCAGACTTGGAAAGTAGCAAAGATGAACATGGTATCTAAACTGAATCATTGGTCAAAAGTGACAAGCTATCACCAGCTAAATGTGTAGTACAATATATATGTATGTGTGTGTGAATTTATTATCATTTTATGCAATTTTCAAATATTTGGGTGTTCATTAGACAAAATGACTTTTTAAAATGGCTATTAAAGGTGTCTCTTTCTTTGCCATTAATTTTTGGTATAGCGGTAATTCCTATTTGAATCCATTTGAAATGTTGAATGAAGCAGTTTTCTTATTTTCTCACATTACATGTAAGTGTGATATTAAACACTGAATAGCATATTAGATTCAAATTATTTAAACATGTCTTCACAACCAGCAGGAAAAATATTAAACATGTGATTATTATTTTATTATCAGACTGATGGTATCTAATCTGCAGCAAGTAAACTTCCTCAAATTCTTAAAATGATCAAAATTTGTAATTTTATGGAATTGTTTGATCTGGACTACATTTGCAATGGATTGGATTAACACTATAAACATTGTAGGGTTTAGTTTGACTGGCTGGATTGTCATTTTGTTAGAAGCCAGGCTGTTCTGACCTTGAACTAGATAAATTGGTTCAACCAGTTAGCCATGATAAGGATGACAAATGTTGTGTTTAGTAGTTCAGAATGTGTTCCATGCATGTTAGAAAACTTAACACAGATAACAAGATTAAAATTTCTGAGGCCTAAAGAGAATTTGCCCCTCAAATGTGGTGAATTTTTTGGAATCAAAACTTTTGACATATTATTTAGTATAGTTATGTGAGTTACGAAAACCTTGGCATAAGATAGTTTAATTTTTATGATGTTGTTATAATCTTAGAAAGTGTACTGTCATTTCAAATGCTAATACAGAGTAGTTATGTTGCTCAAATTTTTACTGAATATTGTCATGAGGAAACAGTGTTAAAATATTGAAACCCATTACCTGCAACAGAAAAAGACTGTATTTGGCAGGTAATATCATTATTGAGAGTCATGAAACAGTCAGCAAAACTGCAGTACATTGTATAAAGCTTTTGACCATTTCAAGTCTTTCACAAACCAGATTTATGCTTGTAGTACACTGGAAAATGAAATGATATGAATTACACATGCACAGTAATAGATGAAATCCAGAGAAGGCATTTTCACTATATATTTGAATTGGTCATTACTCAGAAGTTGTCAAAATATAGCACCATTAGTCATATGGCTTCCAGTGCATCTTGAGTAGAATATATCAGTGATTGACTGACTGCAACAAAATATGAGTTGCTGATAACACGAGTTTGAAAATTGTGCCTGAATGGTCGTAATCAGTTATGCAATCAAGATGCAGAATTGTGTAGGGTAGGATGTGGTAACTTTTTTAGTTGACAAAATTCAGGTAACACTGTTAAATTATTGCCCTTACTTAGAAGAAAAGTAATGTGGTTATAAACATCTTAACGGACAAGAAGGTACTTGGGCATAGGATGTAACTTATGTAATTCCTTGAGTTAATCAGCAGCCTGTGTGAAGTCTTTGCTGATATTTGTTCTCATAGTGTGACATCAATGTCATCTTGCTTTGTATCAGCATTTAGTCCCAAGGTTATTCAAATCTACCTGGTGTGTCGATAAATCTAACAGTAATTGTTATTGCCACATACATGTTGGTTTAAGGTAAGCTTTTTGTGTGCCTGAAAGTCAATTACATTCTTCTTGTTCAGATTTAAGTTCTCTTTGCTAGATACAATGTAGGGGGAGTCATCTCTGGCTATGAGTATGAATTGACTTTATATAAAATAGTGATAGAAAGTCATTGTTATAGTTTTATGTTAACAGTATTTGAATAATCAGTTTATCTTGAAATTTAAATGGACATTAGAAAGAAATGTTTGCCCTCTCAAATGTTCAGAATTTTCCATTATACTTAGAAGGGTCAGTGTGACAATACGTTCACCAGCTAAGCAGCATTGATCTTTGTATAACTGATACTGAAAAACAGTAGAAAATTATTAAGCACATACCCTTTTAACTGTGAAAATCCGAAAACCATGAACAATAGAAATGTTTATGGAATGTTCTTGTGTTTCAAGCAAAAAGCCAATCGCGTACAAGAAAACTAAACTGCAAACAGTAATGGCAATTAGATTGTGGTTTCATGACACCTCTGATTGGTTGCTGCACAATGGGAAATGTCAAAATGAAATCAAAGTGTTCATGGTTTTTGGATTCGCACAGTAAAACTTAAATTACTGAAGATCTTTTTTTTTATCATTGCCATTGTTAGGTCACTGAGGGCAGGTCTTTCAATAGAAATCTGACATTATTTGGTGCTGCGTCCTGGCTAAAACTGTGTAATAATGGTTAAAGGAGAGAACACTAGTACAGTGGATCGGAAGCGAAGCCTTGGTTACCTCCCTAAAATCAGTGAGGGAGGAACTCACAATTCCTTTGATGGTAGAGATATGCCAGCATACGAGGGAGTGGACATGCCAACTGTTGATGAATGCCGTTCTCGTGCAGCACAGGATCAGCATGCAGATTTGGTGGAACAATTTCATCATTCTCAGCACTACAGAACAAAGCACGAGAGGGAACAGTTTGAAGATAGGGTAAAGAAAGGTTCAGTGACTCAAAAGGACATTGAAAGTATACATGAACGACTGGCTTTGGAGAAAGATGACAGAAATGTTTTGGGAGAAACAGATCCTTTAGACATTGATATTGATGTGGCAGGTAGGTTTATAAAAAATCTAATGTTAAAATGTAAAAAAAAAATGCTAACAAAGTGAAAAGTTTTAGTTTTTCCCTTGGTATGCATGGGGCAGTTTTGTTGTTCCTGTAAACAGTCAAATCAGCATGCTATGCAAACATACATACATACATTTTATTGAACACATTCCCAGTAGAGGCTTTTTAGTGATTAAGTGCAGTTCAAGATCAAGTACAACCCTTAAATTGCAAATCTCTTTTCAATTGATACAAAATTTTAAAATTACATGTAGCATAGGACTGAACAACTGTGAGTCATTTGATCAATTTATTTAATGGCAAAAACCAGAGTATAGTATGATGTATGCAAGAGCTTGAGTTTCCTCTTGTCTTCACTACATTTGCCTGTCACAATGGTGAGTTGGAAGCCACAAACACCAGGATTGATCCTGTGGTATTTCCATTGATGGTTTGACAGGTTTACTAACTTACCACCATTCCTCTTGAAAAAAAAACGGCTTTAGAGAGTGACTTGAGATACAACAGGAATAATAATTATTCCTGTTGTATTATTATTAAAAGGAGCATTTTAACATTGTGGTTATTCTATGAAGGGCGGAAATCTACACTACCACCAAGGAAGATTTCAGGAATGCAAACTCTTTTCAGCAGCACAGACATCAATGCTAGTCTGGAGAAGTTTCCTACAATGTATGACCGCAAACCACATGAGGTATACTGTGCTTCTTTTCAACTTTTTTATTTGGATAACCTCAGTTTGCACAGAATCAGAAATTGATTGATCCAGTTGATGTTCACTCTGTCTTCACACTAGGTGCACTCTTGTGTAATTAACTTAAGATGTCTATTTATCTGTCCATTTCCAACCTCCCTATCCCTTCTTTCTCTGACTGCATGTCTGTATACAGGTCTGCGTGCCTTCTTTACTGTACTTGCTAGTCCTGCTAAACTACATGCAAAAACAGCACCCGGAATACTCCAGTATTGATTATAATGTGTGCCTCAATGGTATCGCTTAAGCAACTTCTCCCTCCCCCACTTCGTTCTCAATTTTGAATTTCTAAAAGCTTTGTTAGTAGGAGGCAGGATGGTCCAGTGGTTTAGGGTGCGGGATTTCAATGCGGTGACCTGGGTTCAAATCCCACTCTGGTCACTAGCCACTGTTGTTCTGGGTAAGTGCCTGGTTCAACTCATTGGTCATCTTCATAAATAGCCGACAGATCTGCCTATTTGCCAGTTGGGATTCCTAACTCTGTTTCTGTATGTGTTGTGTCAGAGAGATTAGCACAACAATTCTACTCTAAAGTCCAACTGGAAGTAAAGTAACATTATTATTTATTATAAAATGTTGGAAGAGTTACGCACGCTGTGATTTGTAGAATCGAGTTCATTATATCCCGATAAAGCACACTCTCTACGTCACACGCATGCACTGTTGAGTTATAATGCATGCTGCCTACATCACAAGCTCGTGCGCGAGCAAATAGGTATGAAAGCTCGCTGAAATCTCCGAGACATTTTATAAAAGAAATAAAAAACTTGTTCCTCGTACATTGTTGAGTTATATAAGCACTTGGGAATTTTATAGAACACTCAAGAAGTGCCAGAAGCACTCGCCTTCGGCTCGTGCTTCTCTAGGCACTTCTCTCGTGTTCTTAAAATTCCTGCGTGCTTATATAACTCAACAATGCACTCGGCGCGTTTTTTATTACTTTATTATTAAATGTTGACACAGTGCAAATTGAGAATATCCATTTGGGATGGGGCTTAAATTCAGCAGATTATTGTTTACACCTAGAAACACTTTGAAGTTGACTCTTCTCAACAGTTTTGAGCAGGTTGATCCAGTAACATAGTAGTTTCTGTACCTTTCCCTTCAATTTACTGCCAGATCACTTTTTACAGTGACTGTGTACATGCCATAGGATTACTTACAAGAATTGTTTGTTACATTTGAGGCATTTGTTGAGCTGGAAGAATTAACAAAAAATGGAGAACAAATGGAATGGAAGGAAACTGCTCGTTGGATAAAATTTGAGGAAAATGTGGAGGACTCTAACCGTTGGGGAAGGCCACATGTTGCCTCATTAACATTCCATAGTTTGCTTGAGTTAAGGAAAGGGTTGGAAAAAGGTATGATTCATGTACATCCTCTTGTCTAGTTTCTTGCTGAAGAGATTTCCTTTGAATGACTTTTTTGGCTTTGGGACGGTGTCAATCATTATTAAATAATAATATTATTTAATTATGTTCCAAACCAAGGAAAGAACCTAATAGTCACAATAATTCTAACAACTAAATAATTCTAACATTTGCCAAGCAAATGCACTGTGACAACTTTCAAAGATCAGGCCATTCACTGAGTTTCTGAGGGGCACTTGTTGGAGCCTGAAGCAAACAAATCTATAGAGATCCAACCATGAATACTGCTTATTGAAATGTCTAAATAGCTTGTAATTCAGTATAATGAAAAATTCCAATTTTTTTCCTTCTGTGAATGATGTATATGAAATATCTGATCTTTAGAAGCTGCTTTCCTTCTGTAATGAAAAGGTTTTTGTCTAGTCGTAGTATCACTTAGACAGGCAGCTTGCTTGTTATTCATGGTCTTCACATCTTCAACATAGTGCTTGCATAGTAAGTAATGTGGTATACTGTAAACTCAGTTTATTACATGGTTTTTGTCCTCTAGGCACTGTACTTTTGGACCTGGAGAAATTTGATTTACCAAGCATAGCCCAAGCAGTAGTCGAAAACATGGTTCTCACAGACCAACTGGATCAGGAGGACAGTAAAAAGGTATTGACAGCATTGCTTTTACAGCACAGACATCAACATCAACAACCCGGCATAGCACGCCGCTCATCTTCCAAGAAAAAGAGGAAAATTGGAGTTGGTACAGATAATTTAGGATACAATGCTGAGAGAGAAGGAATAGGGAATGGAAGCATTCGATTGAAAATGGATGGCTCAAAAGACAGTGCTCCTGGGAAGGTTAGGTTATAATTATGTTATAATTAGCTGTGTTTATGTCTTTCTTTCTAGCTATTTTGAGAATTATATCTGTTAATTATGAATAAACAGGTAAGCAACTGGATCAGTGTTTATGTTCAAGGAAATATAAAATTCATTAATATTGTTAAACAACATAAAACTGCTACTGCCACCCACTGGTCTCACTTAGTAAAAGCATCAGACTGGTTCACATCATGGACTGAACCAAAAACCAGGGTCTGAAAATAATATTGGTAAGATCATGCTGGCTGTATGCTCAACACCTGCCTTAATCAGTTAAGACAGTTGTGTTGATTGGCAGTAACATAATTTATGTTGTTGGTCTTCACCTCCACTTGTAAAAATAATGTGAATGTGATGAAAAAGAACCGACATACTGATCACTAAAGTAGGGAACATAGTTACTGGTGTTGTGGTCCAACCAACTTTTCATCTACCAGCTGCTGGGTGGAAGCTAGGCACTAGGCTATAACTATCCTGTTATTGCAAAAGCCTCAGTTGCTTATTTGAGACTTACTCTGAGATGGCTGTTGGCTCCATGCTCCTACCTGGATTGAAGAAAACTGAGGAGGAAGATAAAACTGTTAGATTGAATCACCACTGACAGCAAGTCTAACTTCTGTAATGATAGGAATACTGAATGTTATTTAGGGAATAAGTAAGTGATTTGGTGTATTTAGTAGGAAAATTTTGTGTGTAGTGCCCATTCCTGCCAAATTGCAACTGATCCTGTCAATGCCCCCTGTTTATTATACATTGAATGCTGTGTCTGTTGCCTTCCTCTTAGTTAAGCTGTTTGATAAATGTGTAAATTTGATAAATAGTAATTGTAGGTTGTCTTAGTTTATCAGAGTCTATGAATAAGCCCTCTAGATTCACTAATGAGGGTTTCAGGCAGAGTATTTACTGTATACAAATATGTTAAAATGAGAATAACTCAGTAAAAAAGACACTACTAAATATTTTCATGTGTGTTTACTTTTTATTTTGTAGAAGGATCCACATGCACTAGATTCTGCTTTGGATGAACAAGAATCAGATGTCAAGTGTAGAATTCCAGAGGGTGCGGAGGCTACAAATGTCCTTGTGGGCACACTAGATGAGCTCCAACACTCAGTACTTGCGTTTGTCCGTCTGGCTAAAGGGTGTGACCTAGGGCAGGTCTCAGAGGTGTCTATTCCTGTTAGGTTCCTGTTTGTCATGTTGGGTCCAAGCTCAAATAAAGAATCATACCATCAAATTGGACGCTCTATTGCAACTTTGATGTCAGACCAGGTATATGGCAATACCATCAATAATTGCTAATTTATTTGTGGCATTTTGGATGATCTTTGGGTTTGACTGAATATTAAATCACAACCTCATTCCTTGTACAATAAGTAACACTGAAAACCTGCTTTACTGTTTGTAGACCTTTGTTACAGTCTGACCTTTTCATACCCATAAGTAGATTGGGAGCAGTGCTCGCACTAGGTCTTAGAAAATAATGCTTCCTGGGCCCCTCAACTTCAAAATTTTAGGGTGTCAGGCCCCATGTTTGTGTCTTCCACCTCTCGTAGGCAACCACCTTTCTTAACCGACCAGGGGACCGTTTCTCGAAGCTCTCGGTAATTTACCCGGCCCTTTAAACAGTTTTGTTTTCCATTCCAGATGGGAGTTTCAAAATTTTTGAAAATTGTACAGTAAATGAGTTATCAGCTAAAGAAACAAAATGGACTTCATTAGAGGTCAGAAGACACCCTACATTTCTTGAGATTTTGAGTTCAAAATATGGTTTGCGGGCCCATTAAGCTACCGGAACTTTCGAGAAACGGACCCCAGTTTTCCAAAATATCGAAAGTTTTCTAGTCAAACCACTATATTTGGAACCTCTTGTAAGCGACCACCTCTCCTAAGCGGCCACCTCTCGTAAATGAACACTTTTTAGAGATGACTGTTTCAAATTTTCTATTTTTTTTTTTAACCCCCGTAGGCGACCACTTGACACAAAATCTGCTGTATCTCTCCCTGCTGTATCTCTCTGCTGTAACATTTGCCATATCATACATTAACCGCTGCCTCGCTTAAAATGGAAGGTGGGTGCCTGGAGTATCCAGGGGCTTCCACTGTGTCCAGCCAGCCCCCAGATAGAATACAGCCCCCATGGCTGGCAAATCCCTGCAACCCAGCCATGAGCCCCCATTCCAGGCACCCGTCAACACTGATTAGATCAGTGGAGGGGGGAAATAAAATCAACAAGGGTGGGGGAATGCTTGAAAACAACAGCGCCAAACCGCTCAGGGCCACTGAAAATGCCCGGTCCAAAACTGCACTGAAAACATGAAGATCGAGCTGCAACGTTCCACGTGAGCCTGCACTTGTGAGATTGACCGCTGGCCATGCACAAAGCTCGTGGCGGCTAACTTTGTTAAATTGACATTTAACTAAATTAAAATCGGACGTAAATCTCACAGTCGGAGCTACCGGAACTTCCTCCCGAAAATAACTTTACCACATGAATAAAGCATTGAAACAAAATATTGCTAAAACACACATGCACAAAATGTACTGAAATTAACTTTTATCAGCCTGAATCCCTTGTAGGGACAACGCTTTTATCATGTGAATACTACGCATGTACATGCATGACTATCAACCTTTTTTTAAAATTTTTACTCAGAAAAAATTGTGGCGAAACTGTAACGTCAACAAATTACAAGTACTAATTTAAAACATTATTGTATTACAAAAAATCTACACATGTCAGACCAGTAATTGTTTGAAAATGACTTAATTGAGCTTAAACGTTTTCTAGCAGTATTTAGGTTGTTGTAAAGAGTTTAGTATCTGAGTAGGTAAAAGACCTATAGACAGACTTTGATGATATTTTGATTTATTATGATGTCTGTAACAAACGCGACAGTTTGTTTTGCACTTGAAGTAACAAGAAAAAAATTGCTTACTGGTGTCTCGCAGATGGTAGTCTAATCACCATTGATCCCAAGATTTTTTCTGAGAATATTTTGGATCAGTCGCAATATCTTTGTGGCCACTAAAAGGTATTACTATGGGTGTAGATGAAAAATAACAAAAGGTCAACGTCCTCACATTTACCGTTTGCGAATACGCAAAATTCAGACCCCCTGTGGCCTGACCTCTCGTAAGCGACCACTAAGACTTGACATTTTGGGTGGTCGCTTACGGCAGCGATTCGACTGTAAGTATATGCACAATTTGTGCATAAACGCGAACACTGATTGGGAGAATACCAGATTTACAGATGGACATCAAACATCATAAACTAAGGAAGTTGATACTTTGCTATTATTTACTCCACCACTGTTGTCGTCCTCATCACCAAGTAATTCCTGGATGCTCTATTGTTTTAGGCTTTTCATGATGTTGCATACCGTGCAGATTCTCGTGAGCATCTCCTAACAGCTATAAATGAGTTTCTCGAGGATACTGTAGTATTGCCACCAGGCAACTGGGATAGAAATGTGCTGTTACCCATCCTCATTGCGCAAAGCAGAGCCATAGCACTCAGGAGAAAGATGGCCAAGGCTGGTAAGACTATGGTGTTTACCTTCTCATCAGCAGTGATGCGTCACCCCAACAAATTGGAGAGATAAATTTCATCCAAGTTTTGACCCAGCTGAGCGATGTGGTGCTATTTTAAGCCTGTAGTCCGTAATATTTAGTCATCTGCCCTATGTCACCTTCAGATTGCCATCAATTTGTAACGACTTTTCTTTTTAACTCGTTGATGGTTAATGTTTCAACTACGCTTGAAGAATTTAAAATCATTTGAATATTAAAGTCGTCAAGTGTCGCATATGTTGTTTCTTTTTATAACTGACAAAACAACAATTTGATTTAAGTACTACTTGCTTTACTTCCTCTAGTATCATCTTCTCACTCAGAGGGAGACTCTGCCTTGCTGCGAACAGGCACGTTTTTTGGTGGTCTATTCCAAGACATCAAGCGCCGTGGAAAGTTCTACCTCAGCGATTTCAGAGATGGATTCAATCTACATAGTCTGTTTGCATCTCTCTTTCTGTACTTTGCTTTGTTCGCCACAAATATTGCATTTGGTGGTCTCCTTGAAGACAAGACAGATGGCTGGCTGGGGCTGACAGAAGTGATTGTTGCAGCCTCTGCTTGCAGCATACTCTTGGGACTGTTTGCTGGACAGCCGATGATGATCATAGGAGCCACTGGTCCCATATTGGTCTTTGAACAGAGTATTTATGATGTAAGTATCAGAATTAAACTCCTATTGAGTACAACAAAGGGAAATGAGATGGCACACGGTGAGAAGAATTGGGCTGATCTCGAAGGATAATTTCTTTATTTTGCACCACGTTCTTCCGCAAAACAGAACATAAAGTGTTTAATTTAACTGTCATAAAAAGTGGTGTTTACATATAAAAGTGTGGGCAGGAACGCCGCACGTTCATGTAAAGTACTGCTTTACTTAGCTGGCGTAACTTTAAATTATACTGTGTAGTATTCATTCTTTTGCCTTGCAATTTACGGAGAAGCCACGAATCGCTGTAAGTTCAAATTTTCATGGTGCAAGGCCTCCAAAGCTTGGATTCTTGTGAGTGTTCGTAGCACATTCTTAGGTGTCTCTTCCCAGTCTCACTTAGCATTTCCTTGCTCCTTTCAGTTTTTACGACAGACCAGTACCAAAGAGTTTTGCTATAATCTTTGCTTTTCATCCATTTCAAATTTTTGTAGATGATTGCTGGCTGATGTGAGGGTAACATCCCCCTCCCTCATAAGGTATTTCATGTACTGAAGTACTGTAGTGTACCTTGACTTGGATTAGAAGTTCTCATTTTAGTACCTTTATTCTGCATTACCTTTCAGTTTTGTAAGGATTATAACGTGGAGTTCCTCACGTGGCGCTGTTGGATTGGTTTCTGGGTTATGATCATTCTGTTTGGTGTGGTTGCCTTGGAAGGCTGCTTCTTGATCAAATATTTCACCCGCTTCACTGAGGACATCTTTGAACTACTCATATCTGCAATCTTTATTTATGAACCAATTGCATTGCTGATTAAGGTGAGAATTATGGGAACTAGAGAGTTTATGGTTGGGAAATGTACGAGAGTAGGTAAGGGAGAGGACAGAGTTTCGGAAATATTAGAAACCCTTTGAATTATTCCAGAATTATTCACTAAGGAAGGGGTAGCCTAAAGATACGATAAAAGCCCACTTATTGGTTAAATTCTGAAAGCTTTTAAGAAATGGGCAATACTAAAGCTGTTACACAACTAAGTAACTTACCTCAGTTTAAAGCTCAACTGTAGTAGTAATGCAGCTACAAAACTACTAAAGTAGGAATACTGTGTAGAATTTACAGGAATTTCCGTCGGTAATTGCGTTCTGAGATTTAATTATGGAAAAAATTGTTTTGCAGCTATACAAGAAGAATCCTCTAAGCCGTAAAGGGTCCGGGAAATCTTACGGGGATGAAGTGAAGGGAGAGCCTAACACGGCTTTGCTATCCACCATATTGGTTCTTGGAACCTTCTTCGTGGCCTTCTACATGCGCAAGTTTCGGACAAGCCACTTTTTTGGAAAACGGGTTTGTTCAATTTTTTCGTGGTTGGTTTTTTGCTGCAGAGTTCTTTAGACACTAAATGTTCATGTCAATGGACTTACATGTAACGCAAGAATCAGTTTTTTCACATAAAAAACAGCACCACAGGAAAGTTGCTGCTCAGTAGCTTTCATATGAGAAATAAAACGGTGTTCTAAACAATGTTTTGAATTGCTTTGTTGCAGTCCAGAAGACTCGTCAGCGATTCCAGCGTGGTGATAGCTATGGTTTGCATGGCTGTTCTTGATTTTGCTCTGGGAGACAAAGTTATTACTCCGCATGTCTCCATTAACAATACACTGATCTATGGCTTCCATCCGACACATCCTGACAGGGACTGGTTCATTAACCCCGGGGGGATGAAAACCGGCATGTCAATGCCCTGGATCTTTGCTGCAATCATACCCGCCATTTTCGTTGGCATCTTGCTGTTCATGGAAACTGAAATGACTGGTGTTCTTTTGAGCAAGAAAGAGCATAAATTACGAAAGGGTCCTGGTTACAATTTGGATCTGGTTGTTGTGGGAGTCTTGGCGTTTGGGTGTTCACTGTTGGGCTTGCCATGGATGTGCGCAGACACCGTACGCTCAGCTTCTCATGTGAATGCACTGTCCATATGGAGCACATCACACGCACCTGGAGAGAAACCGCGTCTTCTTGAAGTGAAGGAGCAGCGGGTAACAAATATCATTATACACATCCTAACAGGTGAGTATAGGTTGAATCCTAGACTATTCACAAACCCCTTTTTAACTGTGGGATTGTCGAGACTTGTTCTTGTTCTTGTTATACATAAATGACCTACCGAATTGTCTCTCATTTCCATACTTGTGCTGGTGTCGATATTAATGCCATTCAAGATTATATTTTGGAAAACATCAGAAAGTGGCCACTTGCAAACAAACTTACGCTGAATATGGTTGAGACCTAATTCATGTTTATCGGCTCGAGGCAAAAGTTTGTCCCCTTGACTTCATCTCCAGCCTTTGTAAATTAATGGAACTCCCGTTAACCAAGTTTCTATAAGTAAATCTCTAGGAGTTATCATAGATGAAAATCTTACCTGGAACGATCGTATCGATAAATTGGCCAAAAAGATCGCATCCAGTATTGCAGCCCTTTAAACGGGTGAGACAGTTTGTACCCCCGTCGACCCTTCTTTGCATTTACAATATTTCAATTCAACAACACTTCGATTGTTGTAGTGTCGTCTGGGGAAATTGTTCCATAAAGCTTTCCAGTAAGCTACAAAGGCTCCAAAATCGTGTAGCCAGGCTGTTGACCTACTCTAGCTTTGATACTGATGCTTCTTTTCTTTTCGAGTCTCTGGGATGGAGAAATCTTAGTACTCAGCATAATTTACAAAAAGCTTTCCGGGTTGTCTATAAATCCATCATGGCCTTGCCCCGGAGTATTTACTTTCGAAATTTGTGAACCGTAATGATGTCACGCCAAACTCACTCCTTGATTCTGAAACTTGCAGTTCCTTTACTAGGCACAAACTAGTTTCGTGATACTTTTTACTACAGTGGTGCGGTCCTCTGGAACAGTCTGCCCCATAATGCCAGGAAAGTAGGATCTCTGAGTGAATTTCGAACTGTTTTAAATAATTACCTCAAATAATAGTTAGAGTCACGGCATTCATAGATATTTGACTGGGAGGAGAAATGAGCATTCGTCCTTCCTGCTAACGCCAGCGTATATTTTCATTCTTCTCACATTTTGTCTATCCTCTCATTTCACGCCTGATCATTCTGCTCCTGCTAGGCCTGTTATTTGTTTTAAGCACCTTTTGCCCTTTTTCTCTTATTATGTACTTTCCCTTATACATTTGCCTTATGGAGAAATAAATGCAACTCCCCTACTTAACGCTATATTTCTACTTTCCCTGTTTCAGGTCTCTCCATTCTGCTAGCGCCAGGCCTGCATCTGATTCCCATTCCAATTTTTTTCGGTGTTTTGTTGTATCTTGGTATCTGTTCAATGTATGGACTGCAAATGATGGACAGATTTGTTATGATGTTCATGCCCGCTAAACATCACCCTGACGTCGGATACGTGAGGAAGGTAAGTTATGAAGCACGGGCAAACTACCATGGTCTTGCTGGGTGGGGGTGTTACCACTTACGCACACACCTTTTCGAACGAAAAGTCGCTCTAAGCAATCTTCCCCTCTTGTGTGGTTTGCTACGTGGCAAGCTGTTCTGTGATTGGTAGAAAGCTGAAGAGATGTATCGCCTAAGGACAGACGTGTCTCTTCTTTCGTTTAGCGCTAATCGAGGGAACCATTTTTGCAGACCTGAGTTAAGGCTTATTTTAGCCTCTTGTTTTTGCTGTGTTTAGGTGAAAACCAGAAAGATACACGTCTACACAATAATTCAAATACTGGCTTTGGCGTTCTTGGTGGCGGTCAAGTTAACATCGCTCGCACCATCTTTCCCTTTCTTCATAATCTGCCTGATTCCTCTGCGTAAATTGTTGACAAAGTTCTACACCGAGGAAGAACTTGAGGAGGTAACTTCAAATACCGTTTGTGAAAATGTGTTTTAACGTGTATTAGTGTTATTTCTAGAAAGCCGAATACTGTACTTAGTAACAACATTTTTATACTTAAGTAGTTAGCAGCTCTTTGTGGTGAAGTTGTGATAAAACCGGTAACCCTTTTGGTACGTGTCTGCAAATGAAAATGAAGGTGAAGAATAGATCTCCCTGCGTCTATGGGTCGTGATCGAAAAGCTTTCCTCTCTAAAAACAATTCAATTTTCCTTAAGGCTAGCTATCGCGGTTTTCGCCCCTTTTGTCCGACACAGTATATATTTTTGCGCCACAGTACATTTTTTGGCTGTATGGCCATGCATTCCACCCTTTAAAACGTGAATTTTTTGACAAATTATTCATGTTACTTTTCCTGCATCTTGTTTTGCAGCTTGACAATTCAGAGTCAGAAGACGAAGACAGTGATTTTGAACTGTAAAGTTTAATTTTCTGGGTCAACAGTCGCGGTCTTGCGTGCCCTGCTTGGTATGATTCGATTGGCGTGACTCTTATGTGACATTGTATGATTTCCACGACAACCGTTGAGTTCCGCTAGCTGATATCCACTGTGGTGAAACGCATTATGAAGAGAATGTTTGCTCGGTAAACAGTTGTTTCTGTTGTCCGTTCCTATTTTTGAACCGTTCTTTTCAGCAAAACATGGACATTTTTGTACTATTTACTTTCAAAGTGGCATTCTCTATTTTAAACATTTTAAGTTTCAATTTGTATCAAGAAAATTATTACATTCCTTATTTTGTTGTACTTATTTTTGGAATTAAAGTTGTGTTTACAATTCTCTAGAGTAATGTTAAGTGAATAAGGGTAAGTGGTTTGATGTATTTCGAGTTCGAAGTTATTTTTAAAGCAGAGGGCTTTACCGAGTATTTCTAACATCCTTTGGAAAAAAGCGAAAGGATTTATGAACTATATTGCAAAATCAAAACGTTGAGTTATCAGTAGGTTCATATGGCTTCCTTTCCTTTCTGTGCTAGTAAACCGATGAAAAATGTGAGCAGAGGTGTTAATCGTTTCAATTCCTGCGATTTCGCTGAGTGTAACATGTTTGTGTAGTTACACTCTTCTGGTCAAATCTTTTTGCTTTAGATGGAATTATGTATGTACAATGACTTCTACGAATACCTCTCGATTTTAAATAAAGTTGGGAGTTATCCATTTTTCTACATCTGTCAAATTTTTGTATTCTAAGTTTCTTGTCCAAGTACAATTGCACATGCTACATCTTGGTCTTCACTCTCGAAGTCATTGACATCGTCCTTATTCTCTCGTATAAGGACGATAAACCGGAGGTCCCGTTTCACAACTCTCCACAATTAATTCTGTGGGACGTTAAAGAACCCTGGCTGTGATCACCCCTAGAGCTGACCTTGGGGCATCTTTTCCTTCTCTAAAAATAATAGTAAACTGCACCGTGCAGTCTGGAAAAGTCCTCAAAAAAGGAATGTAAATTAGTCTTGAATTACCCCTTGGGGAAGGCTAATAAAATGTATTCTATTGTATTATATCAATTTCTTTTAGTATGGTCCAACGGAGAAAAGCTTGGTTGAGCTGACCTAGGATCAGTATTAGTTTTGCAACCGTGTCTATAGCAGCTTGTAGCACGTGGGGATGCAGGAACGACGATTACGGAGGGAAAGAGAGCAGAGAACGCATTCTCTGCTCGCCTGTTTCTTGGATCTTCCACGGGCGTCAACTTTACAGTTCAAACGTGGTGTCCTTTACATTAGTTTTTGTACTTCAGAGCACTGCTTCATGCAGGCTGGAAACTTTCCTCGCTTTTTCCATTTTGCCAAGTAAAACGAAGTAAGAACAATAAGAACTGGCGCAGCGAGTTTAGGCTAATCCCGCTTGGAAATAAATACTAGTTAAATTTCTCAACATTGAACTTGTCTAAACGGTTTTATTTTTAAAAGCGTATACTGAGTATTCCGTTTATTTACACCGTTTTAACTAAACCCGATTTTTAAAAATCTTCAGTTATCTTTCATCCGTCTCATTTCTGTAGTCTTTTTTATCGGTTTCCAGTCGTTATTTATTCTCGTTCTCTCTTTGGCTATCAATACTGTCGTCATCATCGTCATCATCATCAGCCTGGTTTTCTCCTGTTGTGTTATTCTCAATCTTGTTATACGCTTCAGTAAACTTCTCGTCGATAAAACTCTCGACTAAACCTTCAACTTCATCTTCATCAGGGCATTCTAGGTCACTCAGAATCTTCCTGATATCTTCCACTGCTGTAGAAGTGGATCCGCGATGCAGCTCCAAAGATGATTTAACGAGTAGCGTAATATCCAGTGGCAGGAGAGCGGCACCAATCACAGACCCAGCGATATGTGCCGCGCGCGTACCCGCGAGAGCCGCGCTTCGCGCCACCACACCCACAGTGGCAGCTGCTGAAGCTGATATTGTAGCAGCAGACGTTGCCGCTCGAAAGAACCTAGCGCCGAAATCTACTTTCTCTTCTGTTGACGAGCCGATGTCTTCAAAGAATATCCGATCGCGAAGGAAATCGAATCCACTCCCTTCTAATTCCCTGATGAGCCTTGCGTCATCGTGTAGTGGCTTAAGGAACTGTGTCAGCTGAGAGATGAAATTTTCCATGGAGTCTAGTAACAATGTAAGATTTCTGGAAGCTTCGTGATCCTCTTCAATTGCCGTCTGCACCTCTTTGAGGCCTAATTTTTCCAGGATCATCTCAACTACTTTGGACCCTGACATAACGAGACCTCCCGCGCCACCAATCCCGGCTCCAACCAGTGACACAACAATCCCGGCCCCAAATGTGAAAGGCGCAGCAATAAGGCCAGCTACTGACAGGATCCCTCCCACGGTACCCATGGACGCTCCCGTGATAGTTGTGATGTTCACATTCCTGTGGTGCTCATGTAGTTTTGTGGCCAGTTCCTCTAACTGTTCCCGTGTGCGCCGTCTTATCGGTATCCATCTGACAAAGGCATTTTGCAAGTCCTCTCGAAGTCTCCGTAACTGCTCAAACTGTTCCGTGATTTGGCTCACAATAAATGAGTCATGATTTTCGAGCGAATCACTGCTATCGTCATATGTTTCCATTGCCAACGAATCGCTCGCTGCAAAATATTAAAAAACGTAGTGAATAACAGTAAAACCAACAACAGCGATAATGATACTAGTCTGACCATGATCATGACCGTGGCGAGGATTTTCAAGGGAGGGGAGGGGTATGTCAGACCGCTAATGGAGGACCACTCGAGCGCCTCCGGCGCTAATTGGTAGGGGTGTCTCTTTTCAGAGCCACACAAAACGGCTGTTTTCAGAACCATAACACAAGGAAAAGTTTTGACCCTCGTGATTTTAATTGTTCGTCTGTCGGTATCGACGATAACAATGAACATCACGTGGTAGAGGGATTAGAGAGATTAAGCATGACGTTTACAGGACGTTGAGCAGGAGCCTGCCGTTTGCCGTTGGCCAAAAACGTCATGCCTAATCTCTCTATTAGGTGTGGTGTTTCCGGCTGTGGCTGATTCATCCAATACGGGCACTGAAGGCTCTGCCACATTCCGTACACTGATGAGTTTCTCGAGCAGGTGTAAGGGGATCACTTTGGATTTTCGCACCTCACGCTTCCTCTGAGCCTCTTCTATCCCTGTTTTGTTCGAAGAGGACAGTGCCTTTGTTGACTTTCCTACGCCAGGTAGGCCGGTCTAGAGCCATGGTCTCCTGGGTTTCAACACTCTATCTCAAAGCTTTTCAGCGACGCTTTGAGACAGTCCTTGTAGCGCTTCTTTTGTCCACCATTTGAGCGTTTCCCCTGCACCAATTCGCCATAAAACAATCTCTTGGGAATGCGTGTGTCATGCATTCTGCCAAGATTTTAGTGACGGAATTTTTACACAATGTTCGGTCCAAATTCCAATTTAAGTTTTGGTTTACTGGTGAACTGGTGACTGTTCTTCGGGTGGACCACTTGATTAAAACTTGGTCAGCTAGTTTGGTTTTTAAATTCTCGTTTGAGCCGTTTCTCGTTTGAGTTCATAATAGGTGGACCCAGGAGGCGAACCTCCACAGCCCGCGGAAGGGGGAGGGTGGGGGATGCGGACGCACCTGTCGCACCCCTCCTCCCTACGGGCCTGCCGACTGAAACAAGTCATTAGGTAAAATATGATAGACCTATCGAATTTAATCAAGCCAGCTCGGTAGGTTTTCGTGCCTACAATGCGATGAATGTGGTGCCATTGGATGAGACGATGAGCTTCAGTTTTCAGAACCTTACTCGCACCAACTCACGTTTCGCGCGGGGACTCCGCGCTCGCTTTGCGTGAACTTCTGACGGAGGCGTGACTGAACATTTCGAGTTTCGCATCAAATTTCACTTAAATTTGCATAGGCTAACATAACGAAAATACGAAATATACCCATTTACTGACCCTTTCTTCGTTTTTGTTGAACTGCTTCAATTTTTCCCGGACAAAACTTGAAACTCGAGGACAAAGCTTTCGCAGGTAGACAAGATGCTGAGCGGGGTTGAATGTACTGTAAATAACCAACAGTCCTCAAGTATCGGGTAGGCTGAATCGGAAAATAAATAAACAAGGCCTATTATCCTGCAATAAAACCCGGAAACATTGTATTCAATTCTTCATAATTTGCTCCACAGATATATAATCCGACGTCGGGTATTTTGCCTTATATTTCTACACTTCAAATATAGTAATAGTTATCCAAACAAACCTTTTTCTGCCATGGCTTGGATTCAGCTCACTTCTCTTTTGATGAGAGAGTTACCGAAGTTTCAACATCAATGTGTATGATTTCCGTAATCCAAGAACCAGCTGAGCTCAAAACCGTGACGTCTTGCAAAACTGTCTACTTTATGTAAGGTCTGTACTTGGTGTAAAACCACTTATGATGTCTTGAACTAACGTCAAAACATGGAGGGATGTCGATCGAAGAGGATTGAGGACATCCCGTAAGTTTGTGGGTTGTTCCGTTTGTTTTAATGCTGTGGACTAAGAGCGGATGTAATTATTACTATTTTTCACCCTAATAGGATAATTTCTCTTAGTATAGGTCAATTACCAGGTCTTCCCCCATGTTTCTGTTGTTCCTTCGAATATACCAGGACGTATCATGTCGATAATTCCGATAGTCGATAAAATTCGATCGTCGTCGATTGTTGTCGATATTAATCAATCGACAAATATCAGAAATCGATAAAAGTCGATCACACAATTTCTTGTGATTATCGACTTTGTTCGATTATGATTGATTTTGATCGATTTCGATCGATTTCAATCGACAAGAATCGGAAATACAAAAAACTATGTAAGGCGGGAAAAAAAGAGTACAGTTGCCCAGCAAAGATCAATAAAGCAGCATTGGCTATACCAAGACTTCATTTTACCGCTTTTGCACTGTAATTGTAAGCTCGTATAAACCTGAATAACCACAGAGAAAAGTACCCTTTTCTTCCAGCAAAAGTTTTTTATTACGCAAATCATTTCATATGGAATCTCTGAAATACGTTCTGTCTCCCCTAAGAAACAGGATTTCTCATCTTTCCCGCCTAGAGAGACCCTGGGAACTAGGTTGGTCCGAGTTGTAGATCGCGATTTCGCTAAGCTGAAACTGTTAATCGATCATTTCTCGAGGTAATTTAAACATTCTATTCTACAATGAATAACAGACCACTTGGTTGTTGAGGTTTTTATTTAGCTTTATTGCCATACAGATTAACTTTAGAGCTGGTTACACTTTCATCAAAAAAGTCGTTCGAGCTATTATTGGTTTGGTTACTTGAATTTCGTGACATTTGTCTGTGTTTTTGTCGATAAAATCGATAATCAGTTTTAAAAATCTTGTGATTATCGACTTTTATCGACAAATTTAACTTGTCGATTGACAATTATCGACAACTATCGAGTAGTATCGACTTATCGACTACGTTTTCGATGATCGACTTTGATCGACATGTTACGTCCTGAATATACATAGGCTTAGAGACGGAAGTTAATACAGTTACTTAGTGATTTCAAAATAAGAAGTGAGTTACAGTTAAGTTTCAGTTAATAAATGGTTACACATAAGGAGTAAAGTAAATATAAAATGTAAATGTAATTTGTCTACTTACGGAACACCAAAGAGCTCAAGAGAACTCGTTCAAACATGTGAAGTATATATGAAATAATTCATATCCGTGCATTCCTGATCGAATTGGAATTTGGAAATGTTGGTTTTCGGGGAGAGGGGAAAACCAGAGTACCCGGAGAAAAACCTCTCGGAGCAGAGAAGAGAACCAAAAACAAACTTAACCCACATATGGCGCTAAAGGCGGGAATCGAACCCGGGCACATTGGTGGGAGACGGAAATTGTGCTAAAGCTTACATAACCTTACCAAGCTCTTCCTGGCATTAAATTAGCTAGGCGGTTTATTGACCATTGATATGTCGTAGTTCTGCTGTTAATTTTTCCAGGAAGATTCACAGCTGATCATTTTGAGACAAATGAGGCAAAAGAAGTGTTTGACAGTGCTTGTAATACTTTGTAAGCACTGTCTTTTTACCATAACAAGAAATGATGTCAGCTGTAAGATAATATGTAATTTGATTTCCTGAAACAGTTACCATCAGAGAGTTAAGTACGAAAGCCAAGTAACAAAACAGAACCTTGAAAGTACAAATTACCAAATAATATTGATTCATTATATCAGATGTCCTAGCTTAGTTATGATTTGTTACTGAATACTTTAGATGGTACCATGATATAAGTAGGAACAGTTCTGAGGCATTGCTGTTAGCCTATGGCAAGCAAGGAAGTTATCTTATCAGACCAAGTAAAAACAATCCTGGACATTATGCTGTATCAGTAAGGTTTGAAATTTTATTTTATTTACTTAATTAACAGATCACCTTTATGATATGTCATTTGACCTAGAACTATAAGATTGACTCACTCAAATGTAACATTTTCTGGAGCTTAACTTCTCAGCATGAACCTAGAGCACTGAGCTGGTCGTCTGGCTGTATTAAAGGCTTCTGGGCATAAATAGTGTACTTTTATCCCCAGTTGACCTCATTACTTCTTCTGAAAAGTGATTAGGGAAACTGACTGTGGACATGCACAGTCTCTGCATTCATGTCCTTAATATTTGTGTCGAGCCACACAATTACAGTGCGACCACTTGAACCGGGCCACTCCGAACAAAGTTAACCAATCAAAGCGTTAATTGAGAACAAAGGATGGCTTCTTTTTTTGTAAACGGGCCAATGAAACTCAAGAAAGCAAACAACGGTTTAACAACAAAAATTGGAAACCCAACAAAGTTGCGTAAGGTTGCAGACGTCTCAGGAAACTTGGTCAATTTTTGATTGGTTCGTTTCGATCCTATCTTTTGAAACCTTTTTTCGGCTTTTCAACGGTTTCAAACGGCTTCGGTAAATTATAAGATCTTGACGATGGCCTTTACCCACCGCGTTCAATTGAGGTTGAATCAAGTGGGGGGGAATATATGATAATGGTCGTCGACTTTCGCAACTGCTACGAGAGCATGTTTTAGACCTTCACCACGATGGAATGAGTCCACAGTTGATTGCAAATGAAGTAAAAAGTAGTCGACACTTTGTGCGAAACATTTTTAGGTACTATGATCAAAACAACTCGTCTATGCCCAAAATGAGAGAAACGCAACCTCGATCAAAACTCGGGGGAGATTTAGTGCAATATGTAGAAAATGAAAAACTCTGCAAACCGTTTGAAACCGTTGAAAAGCCGAAAAAAGGTTTCAAAAGATAGGATCGAAACGAACCAATCAAAAATTGACCAAGTTTCCTGAGACGTCTGCAACCTTACGCAACTTTGTTGGGTTTCCAATTTTTGTTGTTAAACTGTTGTTTGCTTTCTTGAGTTTCATTGGCCCGTTTACAAAAAAAGAAGCCATCCTTTGTTCTCAATTAACGCTTTGATTGGTTGACTTTGTTCGGAGTGGCCCGGTTCAAGTGGTTGCACCATAAAGTAAACAGCACTTACTAATTTTGCTTTTCCTTTGTTGTAAAAAAAATGTAATTGAGTGTATTTCTACAGAAGCCTTGAATCTGTAAAGCACTTTTCATTGAGGTGTGATCAAGGAAAGTTTGTCTTTGGAGTCGGAGAATTTTCTGATGCTGAACAGTTGATGGAACATTTTCAAAATTACCCCATCGTTGCAGGAGAGACAGGTTCGATGTCACTTAACTTATCAAACTTAATTTTATATATCTATGAAAAACATCCACCCACGCGAGTCATGTGAGAAATACATGAAATATATTTTTGCATCTTCAAATGGGAGCTCGTAGAAAAATATCTGAGACTCTAATGGGATTTGAACCCATGACCTTCTGAGATCTAGTATGAGGGTCCAAAATAGGGTTTTGCAATCCCGCATCCCGCCACCCTTTTCGGCCTTATCCCGCCATCCCGCCATATTGACAGCCTCCATCCCGATACCGCCATAAAACTCCGTAAGTATTCATCGTTATAGTAAATGAGAAAGTCAATTTTATACCCATTTTAACTAACTGTGACTGATTAGCTCAATGGGAATTCAGATTTTAATAATTAATTTAATTTTAATATGTTTTCAGAGAATTACTTACGTGAGCTTCGCTTCATCTAGGGCCACTTAAGGTATACAGAAATTAAAAAACAAAATTAATTGACTGTTATTCCCGAATCTTCTTAACAGTTTTCTCGCCTTTCTGTAAAACAGCATGGAATTTTTCCTTCCGGACGTAATTATTTCCACTTGCGCCCTTTTCATAAAAAATTGCTACACAACTTATAACATCACCTTCTTCCTTTTCTGCCTCCGATGAGCCCGAGGCTACTGGCGGTTTCGCCATAATGCCCAGAAACGACCTCGCCCCGCCCTCTATAATCTATAAAGTAAACTAGTCAAACCTTGGAGATAATTCTAAATAAAATATATATTGATGAGCTCTTTGTCCTATCTCCTATCTGTTGTTTTATCGTGACATGCGTTTCATATTGTCGATCTTTGAGCGATGGTCTAACAAGCAGATAGTTATTATTTGGTCTATTTTATGCATGCTGTCTTGTTTTCACTAAGACAAAGCAACAAGATTCTATTCGCGCAGTACAATAATACCCTACTTTCAACTTTAAATAACTAAAAGATTTTAAGAGTTAAAGTGACCTTTAAAAAAGTCAAAAAATGCAAGCTGTTTTAAGAGACTACAGACTCATTTCACATTGTAAAACAAGGTATCAGTCAGATCAGTATCTGCGCGCCTTGATTTCCTAGATCACCGGAAATGGACGAACACGAACACCAATGTACACGCAAATTGATCCAAATTGGGGTCAAATTGGGTCCCAGCACCAACCAATTGCACTCCGTGTAATGACAGATGCATCATGAAGTATTTATTTTAGTGTAGACAGATCGCCACTGAGCACCGTGTACCAAAATAAAACTTCCTTTATCAACAGAGATCTTGCTGAAAGAGGTTTTTTGGCCGTTTTTGAAGGTCTTTTTTCACATGTTCCATCCCGCATCCCGCCATTAATTTTTTAAACATCCCACATCCCGCCTGCGAAAATACAAGCATCCCGGTCTCGCCAGGGAAGTTTCATCCTGTATCCCGCCCCTAAAATTTTTCGTATACTGCATCCCGCCTTGATTTTAAGCCGCATCCCGCCAAACCTATTTTGGACCCTCTAGTATGGATGCCATAACCACTGAGCGACTGGAGACTCTTGTGGTGAGTACAGGTGAAATGTGGGTATAGCCTACAACTGCATCACACAGTCACATAGTCCAATTTTAACCATTATATGACTCTTAACTGCATTGCACAGTCACATTAAGGCATATCAGAGATGCAACCAACCAACCACCCAAGTGAGTCATGCGAAAAATACATGAAAGATATTTTTGCATCTACAAATGGGAACTCAGAAAAAAATCCAAGCCCCAGATGGGATTTGAACCCAATTGACCCTCCAAGATCTAGTACGGATGCTCTAACCACTGAGCTACTGGAGACTCTTGTGGCGAGTACAGGTGAAGTGTGGGTATAGACTATGACTGCATCATGCAGTCACATAGTCCAATTTTAATGACTTTTAGCTGCATTGCACACACAGTCTCATTAAGGCATATCAGAGATGCACCCAACCAACCCCCCAAGCAAGTCATGTGAGAAATACATAAAAGATGTTTTTGCATCTTCAAATGGGAACTTGGAAAGAAAGCTGAGCCCCATCTGGGGCTCGGAAACATGACGAAATCAATAAAATATGATTCATGAAAAGGCATACAAAAGTATGCAACTTTGTATGGTGCAGAACCTGTTTGTATATACCCTAACCTTGGAGATTTGCAAAACTGGCTTAATTAAAGCTACAGTTGAATGTTGCTTATCCAGACTCAAGTTATCCAGACATTTAGATATCTGTTCATTTCTGACCAGTTTCTGTTTTTTCGAGAATGTTGATTTGTTGCAGAAATGATCCTCGGAAATATTACTGAAATTGTTTATTCCATGAGTTTGTCTAGTTTGTCTTACTTTTGAGCCTGAAAAGCATTTTTTGCTTTGCGGATCATGTTTTCAAACTGTTAAATCAGGCCCCGGTTGTTCAAAAGCTGAATAGCGCTATCCACCGGATAAATATCTATCCAGTGGATAGTGCAATTACCAGATATAGGTTTCCCATTAGTTATCCGCTGGATAGTGATTTATCCGATGGATAGCGCTATCCAACGTTTGAACAACGGGGGCCAGGTGGTTTGTGACTGGTTGTACAAGTAGTTTCTTTGTTGCTGGGTAACATTACATGCCTGACTAGTTATTTGAATGTGGTACACAATTACACATGCAACTTCATTAATATTCTTATTTTCCATCATCCAGACTCTCGATTATCCAGCCTTTTTTTTGGTCTCCCAACAAGTCTGGATAATTAACATTTGACTGTGTTAGTCTTCTTAATCAACAGGTCAGCCTATTACTCTAGCACATCCATACAGCTCCAAAATTGAGGAACCTTCAATATATGACGATATCAGTAAGCATGCAGTCTGTGGAAAGTCATTAAAGTGGCGTAATTCATCAACCTGTACTTCTGAAAAGGATCCAGAAGATATAGATTGGTCTGTGAGTGTCATGTACTCTGGGTTTTTCTGGGAAGTCAGAACCTGGGTGATGGCACCTGTATACTCAGAACACAGTACCTTCCCTTAAGAAATCAAATAGGGCAGCTGAAAAAACCCACTGTCTCTACCTTAGTAGGGGTACCTGCCTATTTTAAATTCTACAATTAAATTCTTTGAGTAATGAAACTGTGACTTTTCATAACTTACAGTAATGTTTAGAGCTTACCAAGCAGAAGTTAATAATATGCATCCTTTCCAGTCATAAACATTTGGGGCATTTGTCAACTTCGATTTGTTTGTTATCAGTTACTTTTTGAAGGACACAAAAGTTTTTATCTTAGACTGTATTTTTTGTGTTGAGGTGGTGTGGGGACCCTATAAAATGGAGAGTATATAATACAGTTAAATCTTCCTCTGCAACCACCTCTTATGAGCTACCACCTCTCATAAACAACCTCATCTTCAAAATACCACAATTTTCCCAAACAAATCACTGAACCTTTAGGAAGCACCCACCTCTTGGAAGCAACTGCAGCCATGTCACGTTAAGAGTTGATGGTTTTAAATTTTCTTTTGGTTTTAACCTTCTGGTAACAACCACTTGTCACTTAATCCTATCTCTTCATGGCATAAAAACTGTTAGTCATCACATTTTGGCTCACTCTTGACCAACATCAGAACCACAAACATCACAAACTGTTGTCCCAAAATAGACATAGTGACTTACACTTTACAGTAAGATGAACAAGGAGATTGAAATATTTGTCAAACAAACTATTATACTATTCAAACTATTTGTCAAACAAACTATTATCTTGAGAATACTTTTACATGCTTGACTCTTTCACCTGAATTATGTGTGGTTGTAATACTGTTGGTAATTACATCCTTATACCAACAGTAAGTCAACATCCTGACAGAACCTACATGAAATCAAAGCAATGTATAGAATGCTTGGCAATCGAGTCTTTTGAAAAGCTAGCTGTCAATGCATTCTCTTTTTGCTCCATTAGTCATATCCAAGGGTCTTGATTTTTTATTTTGGCAAAATTAGCAATGTCTTGTTGTCTTCAGAAATGTCAAATGCTAATTCCAAATGTACACCCCTATGGTCTAACCTCTTGTAATTGGCACCACCGCCAGTAAGAAACACCAATGCTTGGCATTTTCAGTGGTCACTTATGCAAGGTTTAACTGTACACACTTTGTCTTGTTATTACTCATTGTAGTTGAAAAATATCAAACATTCAATGCATTCTGAATTTGTTCACTTGAAGATTGCATCCAAAGAAGGTTTTCTCACCAAGCAAGGAGCTATTCATAAAGTAATGTAACTTTTTCAGAAACTCCTTTAAGTTTTGCTACACTTTATTTTTTTTGTCAGTCATTTCAATCTTTTCATGCAGTCACTGACAGACAGTCTTTTAAGGGCATTTTTATCTTTTTTTTACATTGTAGAACTGGAAGAGACGATGGTTTGTTACAAACAGGAACATTCTTAAATACTATAATGAACGAGGGGTAAGAAACTATTATATTGTTACTTTTTAATAACAATGGAATTTTGATGTGAGGTTTTGGCTAAAGTCATTAGCTAATCATAGGGTTCATTATCACAAAATTACAATTATAAGTGCAGAACTTTGTTTCTGCAGACACCATTCCCAGTCTGTATGCCAAAGTAGATGGAGTTTGAATTAATTTTAGATTTTAATACAAAAAGCAATATACACCCCTTTTACAGAAAAGCCTTCAATTGACAACTGTATTCAGTGCCTGAAATAAACCGTTTTTTGACTTATTTTCTTACCAGATTCATAAAGTTTTTGGTTTGTTATCAGGAGCGCCCATAATAAGGTAATGATCATTCAACTGAATTTTGTTTTTGTTAAAGGATAAGAAACCTATCAGAGTACTTGACCTGCAGCAAGCAGAAGAGGCATTGAGGAATAACACATGTGGAAAGCCAAATGCATTTAGGTATGTAAAAATAACCCAATGAGGTATCAACTTATATTTAGTTAGTTTACTCAATTAATATTGACAGGTTGCTACAGTGAGTTGCAAAAATACTTGAGACGCTCTATGTCATTTGGCCTTGAATGATGCAGTTTCCATGATCTTCCACTTTCCCTCCCCCTCCCCCTCTCATCAAAGTTGATAACAGTGCAACACCATGCTCGCACTTTGAGGAACAACTTTGAAAGGGGGAGAGGGAGGGGGTGTGTATTGTATCCCACACATTTCTTACACAAGCATTTTAGAGAAAGAAAAGATGTTTTTGATTGTGAATGATCTCAACAATTTTGCAACTGGTTGTCTGAGTGCTATTGCACTGTATGATCATTAAATTAGTTTGGGAATCTGTGTGAGAGCTATTGTACTTTTTGCTTTCAATGAGGTCTTTAAAACAAATAGGGTTTCATTGTCTTAGATCACATGGATTAAAAATGGCCAGCAAATAAAGCTCATTTTGTGTTGTTTCCTATTGTTCCTATCTCCGATTTTAAAAAAATATTAGCCCCTGCTTATCTAAATAGCTGCCTCGATTTTCTTATCTCAATTTCTCTCATGACTGACCTTTTTATTATAAATACGGTACTTTTTTTCACTTCAACTAGCGTAATAAATCTTAAGCCGTCCACACACCACCTGCCTCGATTAGCCTTGCTATTTGCAGGTGGTGTGATATTTGTATATTTAATGTAAGAATTAAAGATGTTGTTGTTGTTGTTGTTGTTTTTCGTATGACGTAATCAGAGCACATTTCATTGCTTTTAGGGAACAAGCCTAAAAACACTCTTAAGTTTCAATTATTTAAACTAGCGATATAACTCCGTTTTAGCTCTTACGGTTTGTAAGGGCATGATTCCAAGCTATTTACTGTGAATCTGGGCTGCGCAAGTAGATTTACCTCTTCAAATGATGCAAAATGGACACTAGATTGAGGAGATAAATTATATTATTGTTGTTGATGTATGTGAATTAGCCACATAAAGACATTCTAATGTGATCGCATCCCATTAAATCCACTGCATGCTGCTTAGAAATCAGGGGCAGGATGCATAAAATGAAATCCCAAAGTGCAGTCAGTGCTTTGCATCATTTATGTTACACTGATTAAAAACGTTTTTACTAATTTCCACAAACAACTGTTATGAAATTCAACAGTCTACCATTAAAATACATGAGATATCATATATCCTACTCAAGTGATGGTAGACCTTGCTAAAAATGGTAGACTGATAGTATTGTCAATAATTTCACTTCTCATTGACTATGGTCTGCTTTCTATTCACAGTGTTAACTCTTGAAATGCCTCACACTTAATTGTCATATCTTACAAACGCTTTAGGTTGGGCATCTATGTTTGAGCTATAAACGATTTCATTGCATGAACAAAAGCAGAGAACACACTCCGATCTGTTACTTCACTAACTGCAAGTTCGGAAAATTCAACGAAATCGAATTTAGTTTTCTGCGTACTCTCTGACCAACTAGAACGTCAAAATGTCTGAAACTATAATTAGGAAATATAGTTCTTCAAAGTTAATTCCAAAGCTCCATTCTTGCATCCTTCATACTAGAGAAAACAAAGTTCACTTTTACACCTTTAATTAGACAACGAGTTGCAAAAATACTTGATACACTGTACATCATTTGACCTTTAATGATGTTTCCAGGATCTTCCACTTTCTCTCCCCCTCAGATTTGTTACATGAGCATTTTAGAGAAAGAAAAGATGTTTTTAATTGCGAATGTCTTAACAATTTTGCAACTGGTTGTAGCTTGCTAGATTAGATTGTTAAATTGTCAATAAAACCATGAAGAGTGCAGATAGAGAAAAAGAAAATTACTGTAAATGATAAGTATTGTGCAAGTTTGTGAGTTCAGCACTGAGAACCCTGACTGTTGGCTATTGAATACATTGTGTTGACCGCCCAGTAAATTCACCGAACATTAGGTTTAACCAAAACTACCTATATACATGGTGATGATTGACAGTTTTAGCTGGGTCTTTGAATGTCAACATTAGTTAAAAAATAATTTGAAGTTTAGTTGCAAATACTTCTTTGGTAATATTTTTTATGTCTTATTTAAGAATTTAAATTTTCCTTCTAAGACTAAATGTGGTTAACTTTTCATTTCAGCTTAGTTTTCCCCTTCAGAACGTTTTTCCTGTATGCAGACTCTGAGGCAGAAATGCAAGAATGGATTGATTTGCTAACTTGGAAACTGGTAGCTGAAATTCTCTGTATTTGGCTTTTAGTTAATAATGAGTGGTATCTAGTCGCTGACCTCCTAAGGGCCCTTATTGGAGTACCAGACTGGTAGAGTTATCAGAAAGATGTTATGATGATTTGAAATCATGATACATATTTATTCACCCAGGAAGCTCCGCTCACCAAAGTGGTTTTCAGGGAGGTCCTGCATCTAGATCGAATTGGAATTTGGAAATGTTGGTTTTTGAGGAGAGGGAAAAACCCCTCGGAGCAGAGTAGAGAACCAACAACAAACTGTCTGTCTGGAAATGGAATCCGGGTCACATTGGTGGGAGATGAGTGCTTTCACCACTGCACCAACCCTGCTCTTTATTAATCATTTGTCCCACAATGTAGTTACTTTGATGTGGATTACTGGATGACATGAACTCTGTATTTAAATATTTATTGATATTCTATTTGCATTATAGGATAAAATAAAGCACAAGGGCCGCAGTGGTAAGTTTATTCTGACAATCTAAATGGCATCTCAGTAATTTATTGGTGCAGTAGAATAAACTATTTTACTGTTGTGTAGAACCAAGGCTAGAGGTGACCTTGTTTTGACAAACCTCTCTTTGTTTCTTATTATTCTTATCATCAGTGTAAGTGTGACCAAATTAGCTTAAGAACAACATGATTCACATGAAAAAAGCAATGAAGTCTGTATAGGGTGGCAGCATGGCTGAGCAGGTAGGGTACTGGACTGGCAGTGCATAAGCCCTAGGTTTAAGCACCACACTTGCTAGTTGTAGTTGGCCAATTGGTTATGACATTTTTAATTAGAATTTACATGTTTCTACGTCATTCTACAAAACAAGCTTACTGCCAGCCTTGCTTCCATTCATAGGCCAGGTCATAAGGCATGGGTGAAATGCTGTGAAATTTATCCATCCAAATGAAAAATATTGTACATCTCTAATGAGAGGTCCCACCTGGAAAGAAATTTATATTCTGAGTAGTTGAACTGGAGCAAACTCAGGATATATCCTTTGTAGGAGTCAACTTAACAAATAAAATGACATGGTCTCAACACATATCAGAAATTTCCAACAAAGCATCTAAAGTACTGGGGATGGTATGGCGGAACCTACTGGAAACAGAGAAACAGCATATAATACATTAGTCAGATCAACTCTAAAATATGCAAGTTCAGCATGGGACCCATACTTTTAGGGATTTTAATAATTTTTGAAATAGCTGTCTGAGCTAACCAAAGTGGGTTGTGACCTGATTAATATTTTTGATCATCTGAGTTTCGCTGGTTGCCAGGTTCTTATGATACCCCTGCTTCTACGAGAAGAACATTTTTTTCTAAGATATTTTTTTTATTCACAAAAAAGACACTTCTTATTAACAAAGACACACTAGCGCTACTTAAATATGTGCATTACACTACTTACTGACAATAGAGCTACTTACACTTACACTTGTACCTGACAATTTTATTTTCTTTCAACACTTACGAGAAGAACATACAAATGTTGGAGAAAGCTCAAAGGAAAGCTGCAGCCTTTTGCATGAAAATGCCAGTCGCTATGCTAGCATCACAGAAATGTTGAAGGAACTAAAATGGGGAGCTCTTAATTTACGAAGGAAAATTGCCAAGCTCTGTTTTTGTTCTCTTTTTGTTGAATTTGTCATGGCAATTTCAATTGTTCATTTTAAATCTAAATTAGCCAATCACTTTTAATATGTTCCTATAAGTAGGAATTTCATATTATTCAAATAGTTAGTATGATATCTTATGAGGAGTTTACAGACTCAATAAAGATTAGATGTTGATGTAGATGTCACTGAGCATGTAGTTGCAAAAATGGGCTATTAAAATGAGCTTGCAAAAACATATACATATATGTGAGAGGTTCTGTTCACACTTGAAGTTTCTTTGTTGCAGTGAAACAGTTTATGTTTAATGGCTTGCCTTATTAATTAATTAATTCAATTTATTTATTTTACATTTTAGTAACAGTCTAAAAGTGATTTACTGAAGTGGGGAGCCCCTCTAAAGATCCTCATGTGCACAGACATAATGCTAAGTTTCAAGAAAGAGCAGAGCCAACAGGGCCCACAAAAAAAGCAAGAGTTGCAATTACGCCTGAGATAGAGCAAAACTAATATAATTTGTGCTTTTTTGTTGTCACCTTTCCTCTTGTGTTCTCTGGGAAAGGTCAAGAAAAAGATAATTTATACTTTGTTACTGAGGTGTAACTGCTTCTTGCAGAACTCACTTCTATGTTAATTTAACTTGATGCATCATTTGTACAGCTATATTTTAAGGTATTTAGATCATTTTAAAAGATTTTGAAGGATATTTGTGATATTGTTTTGAACACTAATAAACAGAGCATAGCACTTTAAATCATATTGTTGTTGGCAAAAAAACATAATTTTAGAATGGGCATTTAATTCATAAAAGGGATTTATAAACTGTCACTCAAAATTGGCTTGTGAAAACAATATTTAATACTAACAGTGTAATGATTATCACCATTTCCTAGAAAGATAACCAACTTTCAAAGCCCCTATGGACCATTAATACTATATTATTTTTAGTCCTCATTTATTTAATGGTGTTTCAGAAATTTCTATTATTAATATTATTATTTGCATTGCACTTAATCTCAATAGCTGCTTACAGGACGTAGTTTCTAGATACAGCCTTTGATTACCAGTGAATGAGCAGAAACAGCAAAAATACGTAGATGAACCTCTTCTTGAAAAAATAAATCCAAACTTACATGGTACATTTACCATTTACTGGATTGTTCATTTAATTCCATTTCGACTCAAGCCTAAACTACAACAACCTTTATTTATGTGTCAAATCTAAAATAGCAGTTATACAACCACTAACTGGGGACACTAAATAGTACCTAAAATTTTTAAGAAATTTAAAAAAAAAAAAAAAAAAAAAAAAAAAAAAACAATATATATGTACAATTTAAAATCTAACCTAAGTCTTACATAAAAGGCAGTTTTCACATTTACTATCAGTCAATTTAGAAACAAGGTCTATTCTACGTATGTTACATTTAAAAGATGATATGGATGTCAGTTCTCTTACATTTCTTGGTACAATTGCCCATATTTTGGGTCCCATATATCTAAGCGAATGTTTTCCAAAAGTAACAGTATTAAATCTAGGTATACCAAAATCATTATTACGCAGTGTGTACTTAAGTTGTGGAATTTGAAAAAGGCTACATATGTAATTAGGAGATAAATTGTTCTTTACCTTATACATAAGAATGGCTATATCCTGTAGTCTTCTGTTCTGCAGTGTACTTAGGTTAGCCATGTCTAATAATTTATCATAACTACTCCCCTTATCACAGTAAACTGCCCTAAGTGCCCTTTCTTGAATACGTTCCAATTTTCTAGTATCACTCGCCCTACAAAAATGCCAGACAAGATGGCTGTATGTTAAATAAGGAAGAATGGCTGCCTTAAACAACTTCAGCTTGGTGTCTGTTGGTATCATATTCCTGAGCCTCATCAGGACTCCAACACGCTGGCTACTCCTCTTACAAATGTTAGCAATGTGTTCATCAAATTGAAGCCTATTGTCTATATATACCCCAAGAAGTTTTAAACACTTGGTAGATTTAACTTCATTGTCATCAATTATAATACTATCCATATCATTATTTTTATTCCCAAGTGTCATTGTCTGATACTTGTCATAGTTCCCTTTTAAGAAATTCGATCTATACCATCTGGAGGCTAATTCGGCACTTGCTATTAACTTATCATACACTTCAGTAACATTACTGCCTGCAGCATGGAACTGGTGGTCGTCTGCATACATATTGATATTAGAATTAGAATTTACACTGTATGTCAGATCATTTTGGAACATGTTCCATATCAATGGTCCAAATGCGGAGCCCTGTGGACATCCCCTTGACCCCCTCTCCCACTCACTCACTGTGGATCCCAACTTCACCCTATTGTACCGATCAGTGAAGTAGGAGTCCAACTGAAAATAAACTTGGCACATGGCAAATCAAATTCAAAAGTTCACAACTAGTCTTCTTTAAAACGTTCACTTTCCATCATTTCTTGAGGACGAACTCGGCAGGGGGCGAAATCAGCTGTTTCCTATTGTTGCTATCGATCGATTTTCCGGCTGACGTCTTGTCCCACTTCACCATGAATCGTGAAAACTGAACCGTGACATAGCTTAGAGATTTCCTGTTTCTTGCCTCAAGTTAGTCAGAAATCAGTAGATAGATCTGTGTTTGAAACGAACGGTACAGTAAACGGACAACTCACATTGGTGTTCACGCACCGTTTCCTTCAAAGAGCCACGTATCATAGGATTTGAAGTTGTTTCTATGTGAGATTTTGAACAACATCCAGAATACATCCCCACGTCTCCGTGCTCATCGGTCCAAAGTGGTTCTTTGGCAATTCATCCGGTGATTTCACATGCCGATATTTCCCTTCAAACCAACGTTTTTTGATTGCATTAGCGCCATAGTTTCTGATGAAAATATTTCGCCACCAACGGCCTTCTTCCGCTTCTTGTATGTCTCGTTTGACTTCACCTTGATCCAGCGTTTTACACTTCGTTATCCACAAAAGATCGGTGTTGTAAATGAAATCGCGCCATCTTTTGCAAGTCTGTGAAGCTTGACATAAACTTTGAGTGTCTAAAAAAGACATTATTTGCAATACGATTTCGGGAGGAAGAGAGTCGAGGTTGCCGGATGACATCTTTGTGCCCCTTCGAGATATTTGATTTGAAGAGAATGTTACAAACAAATTTCAGTTTCAGCGATAGTTTGACTAAGGCAGTATCTCGCCTTCTGGGAGCTAAATGACAATTACTTCGATCAAATTTCTGATTGTTTTGCTCGAAGTACTTATTGTACAAAACAACGCAACTTTTTCACTTTCCTTTGTTTACAAGCATTTAAAAACGAGTAGTGGCCTGGGAACAAGCTTAAATAGGCAGACGGTTCTGAACAGTAATCTTGACTATGAAACTAAACTTTACTTAGAATACTAAGGTCTGTGAATCTTGAATCTCCTCGTGTTCAGAACATGCTGGTCACTACCTACAATATTCTTTATGGAATTGCTCCACCATATCTCAGATCACTACTGGAGGGACGAACAACGGCGTAGAACCTCAGAGGTACTAAAAATTAAATCAACCACGAGTTAGTACACCCTCCAATGGACTACAATCGTTCAGATATGCTGCTCCTTAAGTATGCAATATGCTGCCTGATAACATAAGAACTTCTGAATCTCTCATTGCTTTTAAGCGCGTTGTTCATAATATTACTGTGTAGATGTTTTTTATATTTTTATTAATTTTGTTGCATTTCTTTAATATTATGATACTCGGAGATACTAGCTCTCTCGAGCTATTCTAAATCCGAGTTTAAATAAAGTTATATGTATGTATGTATGACGGAGTCAAAGTCGGAGTCGTAATGCACTAGTCATTTGGTTCCCCTATCCCCGCTACCTGCGGGGATTTTACCGGGCATAGTGGGGGAAATACCGTAACTTTGTGTTCATTTAATGTCCTGACCTCAGGGAATTTACCTTAAATTTACCTGATCTTGTGTTCTCCCGGGGGGTAGTAGTGGGGGAATTACCGCTATTTCATGACGTCACGCACATGTGCTCCACGCGAACTTTGTGCTTTGTCGACGTGAACCTTCGCGTACAGTATGACGAACTTTTCCGTCGGCTTTGTGCTCGGAAGATTGGCCGCATTGTGGACAAGATTATTGGTTGGTGTATTTTATATTTTAAATAAAAATATCTCTTTTGAATGCTATTAACAAAGACCTAATATTTCCCATTTCGTTGTACCCCGCGCTGGCCATTTGTTGTGTTGAAAAATCTGTCTGTTGTCCTTGAAATGCTGAAAGAAGGGTATCGCTTGAGGGTGGGTATTTGCCTGACAGGGTGGGGAAATTAAATTTAAATGACCATAGGACATTTCCGATTTCCCCCGCTATGTCCCGGGGGTGCGGGGGGGGGACCAAATGACTAGTGCATAAGGGCCCTTACAACCTAGTGAAAATCGAAGATCGGAGTCGTAAGTGGGGTCGGAGTGGCCGCGTATTCTGCAGTTAAGCCCTCCATCGCTTATGATCCAGTGGAAACTATGTTACCGGAGTCGGAAGCAGAAGCGGAAGAACCAACCAATCACAGTGTTTGTTCTCATGCTCTCTGATTGCAGCTTGATACCAAGACAAGACAAGACAACTTAAAATTATTTTTACACAGGATACAGTAATAACTGACCTGGGACTGCAGGTAGCGAAAGCTAGTCGAGGCGGGCCAGGAGAAAGAAAAATAAGTGAAATCTGGTAACCTCTGTTCAAAGGAAAAAGAAACGTATTACCGAAAAAGCAAAAGTACTTAAGAGAAACACGTATTGCACTAGTTCATTAAGGCTGCAAAGCACAATCGAAGTGTCTGAGACAAAACAGGATCGCAAAGTAAGGATGTACAGTTATGAATCACTGAATCATAGACGACGGTTTCATTTTCACTAGATCTCATCGCCCTACGCTTCTGATTACGACTCCGACTCGAGGGAGGGGGGGGGGGGTGCGGTACCTGTTACTACTTTCTAGGTTATTTCCTCGGTTATTTCAGGTTCGGAATTTGATTCAAACTAGGCCTAGACACAAACATCACGCAAAATAGCCTAAATATCTTTCCGGAAATTCCCAATTTTTTTTCTTAATGTCTCGAAAAAGTTCTAAATATCTCGAAAATGTCTGGCTTTATTCTCATAAATATTACAGTGATAACCTCAAAAAGTAGCCTGTCATCTGAAATGGCAACCGACTTTCCATTATTTCGTCGGTTACCTGTAGCTTTACTCGCTATCTTTGTTTTCCTTGAAAGATCGTTAGGTGCTGGAGGTCTTAAGCGGTCTAAAATGGACACTACTGGGTCTGTGCGTGACTGTTCAGGTTCAGGTTCAGAGAGTAGTACGCCATCTGGAACTGCATTTCAGTATCCGCCATTTTGTTGAACAAGCAAACGCTAACATCAGACACGCATGGCATAGATTATAAATGGAGCATGCTACTTCATCTGATAACTGCAGGCCCATATTGGGAATTTTTTTATTTTTTTGAATTTCTGTCAATTGCTGCCCTGGTTAGCATTGAAATAGCTTTCTTTCTCAATTTTGCTAGGAAAAAAAAGATTTTAATCAATTTTCCTATAAAAATTCTAAATATCCCAATTCCTTTTTAAATATGATGAGATTTTCTAAATATCTAAAAATCTTCTTAATATCTCAAAAGATATCCTGATATTTGTGTCTGGGGCTAATATTCAAACTCTCCTCCCTTCTCGGTTTTGGTCACGTGTTTGTCACGTGTTATGCTTTGTAGTCCCAAAACCTACACGCTCACGTTGTTGGCATGTACTTAAACCAGGAACACCGGAACACTTCGAAACAGCCCGAAACACCGAATTTGACGGTGTTGTTTTGTTTTCCCATTACGGACCCTGTCAAAAATTAAATATCAATGTAATTTGTTTACCCACGCATAACGAAAGAGCCTAGAGTTCGCTTGAGATCGAATTAGAATTTAGAAGTGTTGGTTTTTGTGGAGGGAGAAAAACAAACAAACTCTACTTCGATATGACGGCGGGTCAGGGGAGCGAACCTGGGTCACATTGGTGGGAGACGAGTGCCATTCCGCCATTCCACCATTCCAGCTGCCCCTATGTGATCATAGTCTTGAGAAACTTTCAATTCAGAGTCGCGTGAATATGAATTTTTTTTCCCTGAGAATATCACGCGGTCTGTGATAGGTAATTTATTAACTTATTTCTTCCTTTTATTTTTTATTTCTTCGTTCTTTCTTTCTGTCTTTTTTCACCTTTTTTTTATATTTTTAGAGCATGCTTCTAAGCTCTTTCGTGTTACATGGGTAAACAAAATACATTGACATTTTAATTTTTTACCGTGGTCTGTAAACAAAACAACACCATCAAATTCGGTGTTTCGGGATTTTTCGGCTGTTCCGGGCTGCTCCGGGGTGTTCCGGTGTTCCGGTGTTCCTGGACACCGTTCAGATGTGGCGCCTTTGTGTTGTGGTAAAATTCCATTTTTATCCATTTTTTTCGCTAGAACTTTCACCAGAGACGAGAATGTAACTGCAAAGGTTATTTTTTAGTTTTTCACATGTTCTGGTGATGTGACAGGATGTTTTTTTCGCAGTTTTGGGTATTATTTTTGACCGACCAACTGGCCGCTGTTTGAACATGTTTGATGCAGTATCAAACATTTGATCCAACATCATCCAACATTTCTTTTGTTCTCATGTTTGACTCCGTCTTATGAAGGGAAGAACAGTGATGGCATAAAACGCCCAAAACAGCGAAAATAACGAAAAAACACAACGGACACACATGGGGTACGTTTGTTTTAATCATCTTACTTAAAAAACGTGGATATTTCAAAGCATTTAGCGCTGTAAATCAACGATATTTTTTTCCCCATACAAAGTCTTATAACGCGCTCAAATTCTCAACGGTTCTCCTGTAACCTAACACCGCGTAAGATGAAAGGTCACGTTCCAACTCGCACAGCTTTTATGAATAAATGTATAATAATTCTTCGCTTTCTCTAAAGGTGAGCTTGGGCTGCCTGTGGTTTGGCCGGTCTCAACAACATGCAATCTCGTCCCCAGAGGTCGCGTTCCCCTAGTCCCTTGCGGGCGTGAAACGCCCGCAAGGGACTAGGGGAACGCGACCTCTGGGGACGAGATTGAAGTTGCCCTGAAATGGATTATCCCAGAGGTTCTCGTTTCACGCCCGCAAGGGACTAGGGGAACGCGACCTCTGGGGACGAGATTGAACAACATGTTACATGCGCGCACGCGCATTAGGACTGCAAATTCAGTCGTTACCATAGACACCGTTTGCTCGTGTCAGTGTAGTTTGAAAATGTCAGCGAGCGAGGAAGCAGCGCAGAATATCGATCAAACTTCTAGCAAAAAAACACCAAAACAAAAAGCAAGACGTTGGGGCGACAGGGAAACTGACCGCTTAATTGATCACCGTGAAGTCCTCGAACTTCATTCTTATCATCTGGTGATAAGCTGGCGTGTCTTTGGCAGCTAGTTCTCGAACAATATCGGTGAAATAACCATTCTCTTGTCGTCTTCGAATCCATTGTCTTGTTTTACCTCGTTTACTTGCTCTATCCTCGATTTCTTCAAGCTGGTCGAGCACGAATAACACTGATAAACGTCGCTTAAATCTCCCTTTCCTTTCCACCATGTTGCGTCTCATAATTGATCAAAGATGTTGAATGGATGTTTGGTATCGTTTGGCCACTGTAGCTTCGACGACTATCAAGAAGCGGCCGAATCAAGATGTGTCGCGGAATTTATGGGCGTACTTTACGGAGATTACGATGCAGATATTTAATGAAGGCAATGAAAGTTCCGTCAAAGCCGTTTATTTCTCGGCAACAAAAACAATGATCGATGATTCTCGTAAACTGAAAATTAAGGGTTACAATAGCACTAAATCAACAACTAAATCAACAAACAAAGCAAACAACTAAAGGATCAAAACATGACCCTTACATCTTGGGGGCGGAACCCCAAACATTGTAACAAATATAATGATAAAAACCAAGTGTTCCGCACACAAAGGCATAAACTGAATACAACAAAACATAACCTTGGAACACTGGCAAACTCTACTTAAACTTAATTACTATAGGAAGCCACTATTGGGCCAAACATCATAAAACGGCTTAGAAGTACTTCATGATAGGGGAGGCAGGGTGGCCGAGTGGTTAGGGCGCTGGATTTGAATGCGTGTGACCCGGGTTCAAATCCCGCTCTGGCCACTAGCTGGTGTTGTTCTGGGTAAGTACCTGGTTCAACTCCTTGTAAAATAGCCAACCGGTTTGCCTCCCGCCGGTTGGGATTCTTATCATGTTAAGTTTATTTGATAAAATGCTCGGAGATATTAGCTGCACAAGCTACTATAAAATCCGAGGGTAAATAAAGTATTATTATTATTATTATTTATATATGATATGCAAATTCCAACATAAACATAAAGGCATACACTAAAGACAATTACTCCTCAGGGGACTAATTCCATAGGGAGCAGGCATAAAACAAAGAAAGTAACTCACATATCTGTCCCACACAGTAAGGCTAAGATTAGGATGTAACTTGCTTGAGAAACTGGTTCTTTCTTGGACAACGATCAACGTGCAACTGAGCAGGCTAACAGAAAACTAAACTTGATCTGACTAAAGGTCAACCAAAAGGCATGGCCAGTAATTTGAGCCCCTAAGGGTCCAAAGGTTGTGTAGGCCAAAGAAATAAAAACCTAACCATATAAGGAAAAAACTAAGTGACTACCGTAACAGCCACCCCCTAATTTTCAACATGTTGCACTGTCCAACATGCAGCCAACATGTTGGATCGTCCAACATTTATCGTTTGGCCGGGCCTTTAGGCCCCTTTAGAGCTTTCATAAATCGTGAAAACCATATTTTTAGTCTGTTGTAAGATAAAGTAACCGTTTTCCAGCTGCTTGGCCATAGCAAAACGTGTTAAACGTAAAAAATTGCTCTGTAAAACCCTTTCTCCCTTTCCTATTAGGATGTGTCCAGATACCCGGCAACCGGGAAGTGTTTTCAAATAAATAGATACCCAGCACTCGGAAATTTTGACCAGTTTTCTCGAAATAGCCCCTTTAATTCCATGGGTTAACCCCTTTGGGTTTTGGTCAAAATTTCAACTTTGCTGAAATCTTGCACACAGCTTAAATAAGAATAGAAATAATCTTTTCGGAGTTTTTAGAATCATTTAAAGATAAGTGCTGTACCCCTCTTTGAAATAGGCAAAGTTTTAGCCAAATTCAAAATTTCAACTTTGCTGAAAATTCGCACACAGCTCAAATAAGAAAAGAAATAATGTTTTCGGAGGATTTAGAAGGATTTAAAAATAATTTCTGTACTCCTTTTTTAACTAGGCAAAGTTTTAGGAACATTCAAAATTTGACCCAAAACCATGGGTTAACCCCTTTGGGTTTTGGTGAAAATTTCAACTTTGCTGAAATCTTGCACACAGCTCAAATGAGGATAGAAATAATGTTTTTGGAGTTGTTAGAACCATTTAAAGATAAGTGCTGTACCCCTCTTTGAAATAGGCAAAGTTTGAGCCAAATTCAAAGTTTGACCCAAAACCATGGGTTAACCCCTTTGGGTTTTGCTCAAAATTTCAACTTTGCTGAAATCTTGCACACAGCTCAAATAAGAATAGAAATCATGTTTTAGGGGTTTTTAAAAGCATTTAAACATAATATCTTTACTCCTCTTTAAAATAGGCAAACTTTCAGCCAAATTCAAAGTTTGACCCAAAACCATGGGTTAACCCCTTTGGGTTTTGGGGAAAATTTCAACTTTGCTGAAATCTTGCACACAGCTCAAATAAGAATAGAAATCATGTTTTCAGGGTTTTTACAAGCATTTAAACATAATATCTTTACTCCTCTTTGAAATAGGCAAACTTTCAGCCAAATTCAAATTTTGAGCCAAAACCATGGGTTAACCCCTTTGGGTTTTGGTCAAAATTTCAAGTTTCCTAAAATCTTGGACACAGCTTAAACAAGAATAGAAATAATGTTTTCGGGGGTTTTAGAAGCTTTTAAACATAATTTGAAATAGGCAAAGTTCAGCCAAATTGAAAATTTGACCCAAAACCATGGGTTAACCCCTTTGGGTTTGGTCCAAATTTCAACTTTGCTGAAATCTTGCACACAGCTCAAATAAGAGTAGAAATAATGTTGTCGGAGGTTTTAGAAGCATTTAAACATAATTTCTGCACTCCTCTTTGAAATAGGGAAAGTTTGAGCCAAATTGAAAATTTGACCAAAAACCGTGGGTTAACCCCTTTGGGTTTTGGTCAAAATTTCAACATTGCTGAAATCTTGCACACAGCTGAAATAAGAATAGAAATAATGTTTTCGGAGTTTTTAGAATCATTTAAAGATAAGTGCTGTACCCCTCTTTGAAAGAGGCAAAGTTTCAGCCAAATTCAAAGTTTGACCCAAAACCATGGGTTAACCCCTTTGGGTTTTGGTAAAAGTGTCAACCTTTCTAAAATCTTAGACACAGCTTAAATAAGAATTTAAATTATGGGTTCGGAGGTTTTAGAAGGTTTTGGTCAAAATTTCAACTTTGCTAAAATCTTGGACACAGCTTAAATAAGAATAGAAATAATGTTTTTGAAGGTTTTATAAGCATTTAAACAATATCTTTACTTCTCTTTGAAATAGGCAAAGTTTCAGCCAAATTCAAAATTTGACCCAAAACCATGGGTTAACCCCTTTGGGTTTTGCTCAAAATTTCAACTTTGCTGAAATCTTGCACCCAGCTCGAATGAGAATAGAAATAATGTTTTCGGAGTTTTTAGAAGCATTTAAGAATAATTTCTGTACTCCTCTTTGAAATAGGAAAAGGTTTACCCCGAGGTAAAAGGTGGCAAGTGTTCAAGAATTGTCACTTGGCATGTGAATTCTTTGCAACAGTTACAAACAGTCAAAAGAAGTTTGAGTTCAGTTTGCATGAACATCACTGAGGTGGAAATTTAATATGAATCCTGACTAGATTTCAAGGCAAAAAAAGATGGTCTTTCAGGCAATTTAAATGGAAGAAACTGAAATGTGTCTAGTGTGCTGTATGACATCACTGCCATTATAAACAAACTTGGAAGTTGAATTCACAAGCTGATGCAGTGGAATGTTTAGAGTGAGGTACCTTGGGAGTGACTTGTTTCTTTAATTTGAATTGGTCTCAAAATCAATTTTGCCTTTTAATCCTCCCAGAATAATTCAAAATCTGACAGCAGGATGTCTAAGAAAACTGCTCTTAGAAGGATTGCAAGTTATTGGTAACTGCTGCAAATATTTCGTGCTTGGTTAAAAAATCTCGTGGACAAATAACAAACTGTTGCTGTAAACATATTTATTGTAATAAATTGTTACATCAGTAAAAGTAAAAAAAAGAAAAAAGTCTACCCAGCCACCCGCCATACCTTTAGGTTGCTTCCACTGTGGTCCGAGCTGTTCTATGTTCTTCTAGTCCCTCTTAGATATTCCCACTTTGAGATTCTTTCAAGTTCCAACTGATCTCCCAGTTCATGAAAGCGTGAACTAGACGCTGAGAAATTCCCTGTTGATCCACAAGTGGACATGGCCACCTAAAATGAAGTGAGGGTTCGTTCCTCTGTCTCTTGAGTCCAATCCAACTAAGTGTAAATACCACAATTTTCAAAAAGCCAATTTGCAACTTTTTACATGACGCTTGTTTCATGATTTGGTTAACTAGTTTAAATTCTTTCGGCAAAAATCGATTTGATTATTTTGCGATTTTTTTTGGGAGGCTTCCATAGCCATGGATTGAAAAGTGAAAGTGCTTTAGTTCAAGGAGCCAGGGTTCTCGTCACGGGAGGAGGGGGACGAGCCCAGTACACCCGCCGACTACCATGACCCCTGCTGCCTTTTCATACAGCAAACCAAAGAGCATCAAGTCTCATGAAGTGGAGATGTTTCTGTGAAGCTGCCATTTCCCAAATTAGATACCCGCAATCGTTGAAAGTTTACTCGCAAAGAGCAACATGGGTGCACCGCTGTAGCTCGAGCCCAACTTTAATCCAGAGCTTGTTAAGTTGGCTTGGTCCTAAATACACGAGTGATGAAAAACCGTGCCTTAGTGCACGAGTAAGTTTATCTAATGATGGATAAAAAATGGTTCTTGTAAGAACGACAGCACTTTCTACAGTTTTATGGTATCTTGCTTTCCCCACATCAAAATAGGCCATTTCTGAATTACCTCAGGCCTCTTTTTCAAACGGAGTCTTGGTGCTCACCTTTCATATGCACATCTATTTTCATTCACATGAAAATGAGTTGAATTTGCGTTGAGAACTAAGACACGCTTTGAAAAGGAGGCCTGAGGTAATTCGGAAATGCCCGATTTTGAGGCTTCGATGCTGGGGCTGCATCAACCTATTGACAACATGTTTTAAGGAATACTGTACGATAACTCGTTTCTTAAAAGTTTTTGTTTTGAGTTTAAAATTTCCAATGAATGACAGGAGTGAAGTCAAATTTGCCATGCTCGCCATACAGAACTTCTTTTGCAGTTGAAAGCTGAATACCAAATATCTCGGAGGGAAACAGTAGGTAAATGTGAATGAAAAATATATGCTTCCTTAAAAAGTGGTAGCAACTTTTTTTGTCTTACCCAATAAGACTAGGAATACCTGCCGGTAGAGTGCCAACGAGTAAACACTGGCAAAGTTGTGTGCTCAGAGAAAATTAAGAAGTAACCAGAGTACAGTCGATTTTTTTAAACTGAATCGTTGTTTAAAAAAGCAATGCAAAACTCACATGTTTTTCTTTGTTTTTGAAAATGTCTATAAGAATTAAACTTGTAGGGTAGATTAGAAGTGAAATATGAGTCTTTTGCATTAAACCAACGTTGGTGTTAGAACTGTGAGCATGAATTCAAATGTGACATGTTCGTGTTTTAACATGTTCTTAGAACGCAAATCCCACATGCTCTTGTTTTAAAATGTTTTTAAGAACAAAACTTGTAACGTAGATTACAAATGCACATCTAATATGGTCTTCTTTGTTTTTTTAAATGTATTTAAAAACAACTTGTAACGTAGATTGCAAATGCAAATTCCACTCCGATATCCTATTCCTTGTTTTTTTTTTAATCGTTAAGAACTAAACTTGTAACAGAGATTACAAATGCAAACTTGTGAGAGATTAGAGATGCAAATCTCACATGCTATAGTGTGTCAGAACTTGAATATTTTCTAAGTGAACAATGAAATTTCACGGGACGGGGAGCGTTGCTAGGGCGTTCAATGTCCGCCAAAATTCAACTTTTGAATTTTGCTTGTATTTTTGGCATTCGATGTTGTAGTTTTACAATTTGTACCTACATCTGCAATTGAACATTCAAGTTTCCAATTTCTCTGCTCAACTTGTCGATTTGACATTGTTTGTTTCACGATTCAACTTTGTAGTTTGAAGTATTCAACATTCAAGTTTACGCGCAGTTTACGCAATTCAACATTCAACTTTCGAAGATGCATGTTTTTGATATCCAACCGCAAGCCAGTCAATGACAGTCAGTGTGGGCTCAGCAAACTATCAAAATTCTCCCTTAGTAGGGGCTGGCAGAGGCAAGTCACACTACCCTAGACAGTAGCTTTTACCACGGAAAATGGCGCCGCATTTCATTCTTGTTGTACCTAACACCCGATCCTACGTAAAAATTTATTTTACTGTTCAGATTTACTACAGTCATATATCTAAATGTCCTATGCAGTCAAGTACAATATATGTCAATGGAAATATAAGAAAAGTTTAATGGTTCATACACCTGGCTATACGTATAGCGATGTAAATTTTTAAAATACGCTGTGGCTATATGGCCGGTAACCGGCCAAGGTGTTAAAAACACTAAATGGCCGGCAGTCCGAGATTTTTCTAAAAATTGTCGAATTAAAGAATCCTGGCTAATCCAAACCATCGTATGACGATTAGGAAAAGTCAAGCGATCCTGAAATGATTTTTAAATCTCAAGTCCAGCGCTTGCTTAATATGCTGGGCTTATCGGACGAACCGTATTTCGTGACACTTGGAATTTTTTTCAGGTCGACTGCCGGCCAAGATGTTAAAAACACTAAATGACAGGCAGTCCGATAAAAATTGTAGAAATGATGGATAAATCCTACAAAACCGGTTGCATAGATGACTGATCTTTGACAGTTTAAATTGACTGAAATTCTTCGATCTTGTAATTTTTATCGGACTGCCGGTCATTTAGTGTTATTAACATCTTGGCCGGCAGTCGAAGTGTCACGAAAATACGGTTCGTCCTATAAGGCCAGCATAAAGCAAGCGCTGGACTTGAGATTTAAAAATCATTTCAGGATCGCTTGACTTTTCCTAATTGACATACGATGGTCTGGATTAGCCAGGATTCTTTAATTCGACAATTTTTAGAAAAATCTCGGACTGCCGGCCATTTAGTGTTTTTAACACCTTGGCCGGTTACCGGCCATATAGCCACAGCGTATTTTAAAAATTTACATCGCTATACGTATAGCCAGGTGTATGAACCATTAAACTTTTCTTATATTTCCATTGACATATATTGTACTTGACTGCATAGGACATTTAGATATATGACTGTAGTAAATCTGAACAGTAAAATAAATTTCTTACGTAGGATCGGGTGTTAGGTACAACAAGAATGAAATGCGGCGCCATTTTCCGTGGTAAAAGCTACTGTCTAGGGTAGTGTGACTTGCCTCTGCCAGCCCCTACTAAGGGAGAATTTTGATAGTTTGCTGAGCCCACACTGACTGTCATTGACTGGCGTGCGGTTGGATATCAAAAACATGCATCTTCGAAAGTTGAATGTTGAATTGCGTAAACTTGAATGTTGAATACTTCAAACTACAAAGTTGAATCGTGAAACAAACAATGTCAAATCGACAAGTTGAGCAGAGAAATTGGAAACTTGAATGTTCAATTGCAGATGTAGGTACAAATTGTAAAACTACAACATCGAATGCCAAAAATACAAGCAAAATTCAAAAGTTGAATTTTGGCGGACATTGAACGCCATACGTTGCGTGACTCCGGCCCGAGCGGCTGCGAAGGTATGGCGTTCCGTTGCGGACAAAATATCCAAATAATAAAATATCAAGTCAAAAATAAAAATATGTGATCAAAAATAAAATATCAGTCCAAATGTGTAAAATATCAATTCGAAAAGTTCAAATAATTGATTTAAAACTATATTTATTGAAACGACACGTCCTACAAAAATATTTCGTCGAAAAAAAAAATTCGATGAGTCGAAAAAAAAACATTCGAAGTCGAGAAAATGGGGGAGAACGCTGACCAGTTGTCATATCAGTTTGTTGATTCACAAATACGGATATGTTGAGAAATGGCGGCACGATGGCTGCCTAACACCGGAGAGTTTTTCTTCTCCCTTGCTAGTCTTATGGAAAACACTGATAGACAGCTTAGTTCAGCCTCCCATGACACCTCTGAATGTTTGCTTCGGCGCCTGGATGAGTATGAAAGAACGCTTTCAAAGTCAAGAGTCAGGAAAGCTATGTAGACTAATGGGAGTCTACCTGCTCTGCAAAATGTTGTGGCAGACCTTGCGTACCTTTGCGATCGTGTGTCAATATTTTTGTAGGACGTATTTGAACTTTTCGAATTGATATTTTACACATCTGGACTGATATTTTATTTTTGATTACATATTTTTATTTTTGACTTGATATTTTATTATTTGGATATTTTGTCCGCAACGGAACGCCATACGAAGGAGACTATCTATGCCCAAGCTCGACAGTCGCTTCTACTTTTAACCCAAGGTAATATTTATAATCGCTTGAGATTTCTAAACAAATAACTTATGTTCTTACGGGAATTAAACGAGCTATTTCAAGGAAATTGGTCAAAACTTCTGACTGCCGGGTATCTAGACGCGTCGTTTTTGTGAACGCTAATGGATGAGCACAACTGAACTAACAGCGACACGTCGTGTGACTCGTGACTCGATTGGAAAGAGGCTTTATATTCCCTCTGATTATGTGTTCAAGTGTTTTTTCTTCCTTAGTTATAGCACGCTGGCCGATTTTGTAAACAATTGACTGTTGTTTTGGCAAGATTGCTGTTTTGGCACGCTCGCCGTGACTGTCAAATTTGTAATTTTGAGCACACTAGCTCGATAAAAGAAGAGGCTTTATACGCTCGCTGATTGAGTTTATAGTGATTATGTTCAAGTGGTTTTGTTTTTTTGGTTCTTAAATGGCACGCTGGCCGATCTTGTCAAGGCAATTGACTGTTTTGTCGAGTTTTGGCAAACTAGCCGTTTTCGAGCTGATTTCGATAACTGCCTCGCTGGGCTATTTTTCAGCCTGCTAGGTGTTAGATTTGTGACACTCTGGCTCCCAAAAACACTAAATTAAAGTACACGCAAGAAGACAACGCTTACGAGTGAATAATATCAATATTTACACTCAACTTTTCCTGCAGTACAAGCGACCAGCATGTTGTCAATGAGGTCAATGTGGTCATCTTGGGTGCTTACCATTAAGCCAAAAAATCCGGATGGAATAAACGTTGCATAAAGGTAAGCGATTTTCCGAATTCAATGACCAACCGGATGAGAATGGCGCTTACCTTTAACTACCCAGCATTCCATCCCACATATTTTACTCGATCTGGCAAATGGTAAGGGCATTTCCCAAATTCCGTTCCGAACGGAAAAAGTGGACTACCTCTGGAGGTTGTCCACAATTTCCGAAAAGATTCTCCGGAAAATTGCCTTTCCATTTGACCTCAAAGCGAAATTTCCGGATTTTTTGGCTAAATGGTAAGCACCCCTTGTCACCGATCATGATCCTCCTGATGTGATTGGTTTAGATAAAAAATACCGCGATGCCATTGGCTAACTCGAAAACAATAACCGATGACGTCACTCTTACATTACCTTACACTAACTTTTTTCATTCGAGATTTCGTCTCCCTGTACCAAAATCAACTCGCACACACGGCTTTATAATGCTGCCGCCTCGTCACCCTCGCGTCCTCGCGAGGGTGACTCGTTGGCAATAATAGAGACTTTATAAGCACCGACAACGGGAACGGCGACGGCGACGGGAGAGGCCACTGGGAAAACCCAATTCATCTAATGCGCATGTCTATCTTGACGTTGCCGTCACGTCGTAACGTGAGAAGTAGGATTTTGCCGTCTTGTGAAAACGTGAGTCTGAAAATCCCATTTTCTTAGGCTTTTTTTTCGAAAATCTTTGTATTTGATAACGCAGCAACCTTAATTAGAGCCTGAAGGTTGCTTACAGGTATTCTTGTTTGCAGACATTAAGGAATTAAGCTCTATTTTGCCTGCTGTAAAGCGAAATATATAAATCAAGGCTGAAGTGAAATGATCGGGCTGCTTTGTATGAAATTCCCTGTCGCCTTCATCCGTTTCTAAAGGTAAAGGACGTCTGATCTTATTTTCACAACTTAAGTTTTATTCAGTACGCAGATAAAGTACGCGGTTATCACTTCATTGGAATAATTTGACAAGAAAATTCAGTACTTTAATGTGTATGTTCGCTGTTTGGGCCGAATTCCGAAGCAACAACAGCGTCAAATTGGGACTTTATTTCATTTTATTCTGATCTTTCTCTTCATGTATTCTGACTTAAAAATTAATAAACTGATATACAATGTACCTCAGCAAGGAATGGTATATTTTGTTTATGGGAACGAAATTCCGACAGACACTCGTTTTCTTGTTCATCGAAGCCGAAACACTGATAAAAAATTGTTGTCAGGATTTGATCACTTATTTATGTCATAACAGTAAAAATTCTTCGTTATCTATCACTCGCCTTCGTAATGACTAATGAAAAGGTGATTTCTGGCCGCCTTAAAAGAAGACAACGATGAAATGGAAGCTAATCGACAACCTAGAAAAGTTGCCGTCGCCGCTGTGGTTTTGGCAAGTGCTTAATGTTTACAATTTCAACCGCGTTGTCTCCCCAGTCTTTCCTTCGGTATCCACGTTGCCGTTGCCGTTGCCGTTGCCGGTGCCGGTGCTTAAGGTGGTTCGAAATAGTTTTCATTTTCCCGAGACAAGTTCTACAAATTCTTTTCCAAATCATGTTTGGTTCATCGTATCACTATGAAATTTAGCACAGAAATAAAAGAAACATCATAGATTCATTACATGAATTTATTTTAGAAAACCTGTTACCATGGCAACCATACGACGCATTCAGTTGAGCCCCTAAAATCGAAATCTTTTATCTTATTTAAGAAACAGGTCGGTGAAATCTTCTCAAACTTTTTCATTATGTGTTACCAGGAATGGTCTTCAAAAATATTTCAGTTTCAAAAAATTCTGTAGGGCAGATTAAGAATGATACTAATTTTTGATTATTGCTTTCTTAATTCTTTTCCTACCTACAGAATTTTTTAAAAGTCGGGCTATATACGCTGCCAATTGATCTTAGTTGTTACCGAAAAAATGAAAGAAATCTACCGAGCGAAATCGGAAATATAAGCGACTAAAGTTACGAAACTTCAAAAATTTTGAGTCGACAAGATTAGCATTTGAGCATGTGCGACACACGCGTGCTCTTACTTTTTATAGATATGGCGTGTGTTGCTTACGCGCGCGAGCGCGCTCGGCTAAAACCCTTTCGAGCCTCCTTAAAGTCTCTAATGCTGCCGCCTCGTCACCCTCGCGTCCTCGCAAGGGTGACTCGTTGGCAATAAATGGTTCAGAGAAATGCCACAATAAATACCTTTCTCCATAAGTTGCCATTCAGTACTATCGTTCTTTGGCGAACCATTAGTGGTTAGGTTTTAGGAATGTTGATAGCACGACAGTAAAAAGATCTTGGTTAGCCTGTATGGTAGTCTCCTTCGCAGCCGTTTTTAGGCTCGTCACGCAACGCTCCTCCCCACTAGTGGGGAGGAGCGTTGCGTGACGAGCCTAAAAACGGCTGCGAAGGAGACTACCTGTATGGCAGATGCATGAGAAAACTGGTGCTCCACTTAAGGACGTTTGCGCCCCAAAACTTCCCACGTACAGATTTTTTTAAAACTTTGACTGCAGGTAGAAAGTGATAAGATTAAATTAAAAACGTAAAAAAAATCGGGGGTCACCGAACTCGTTTTGAAGATAAGGCGCAGCTCAGACCATAGCATTTCTAGTATTTCCAGTCACTCGAGGCAATTCTGGCCGGATTCATTACTATCGGCATATATTTAAGTTGAAGAATCGTATCTCAGTTGTGTGTGTTTAAAACAGCATATATAGGCCTATTTGATAGATCTTTGCTACATATGTCATTAAATCAGCTAGAATTAGCCTTAAAAAAATACAACTTCTAAGTTACGCACACCTGTGTTTCACGCACCAATTCGGCCCTATTTGAATAGTATATGAGAAATAATTAAAGCTTCCCACGTACAGATTTTTTTTGTTTTTTAGTATAATGGAAAGAATCAGAAAAGGAAGTGATCTGCTGACAAAAAAGTGGGGGTCACCGAGCATCCAACAAAAATATTCGCACACAAAGTTAACGCAAAGGTCATCAACCCTATATTTTGTTGAGTTTTCGACTCTGTGCGCGCGCTTGAAAATGACGTGGCACGCTCGTGACCAATGAATAGCATGCGCACTAGAGGTGCACAGTAGCAATGGGCGCAACGAGGCGCGAACGTCCTTAAGGTGATTCCTCAGTATTGCATTGCGCATCCCTACTGCGCACGATTTCGCGTCATTAGCACGCACAAATTAGCGCGTGCACGTACTGACAACGAAAGAATTTCCATCAAGTTTAACTCGATAGCGAAATAAATGTTCGTTTTCTTTTAAACGAGCATGGTGACCTATATTTTTTATTGCATAATAATAGTGTACATATTATCCTCCTTTATTTCAAAAAAAACGAAACAATTTTATCGGAAGGAAAAAAAGATATAGGTGAAAGAGTGCACGAAACCGTTGCTCTGTGATGCAAATTATGACCGCGAAAATAACGACTCTACCAACTCTTTACGTCCACGTCATTTTAAATAGTGTGATGTTTCCACAAATTTTATATGATATTGTCCTATATGCTCGACACTTTCTACCTGTCAAGTTTTTTCCCGAGTATTTCTTTTAAAAACTATGTTTCGAGCTACCGCAAAATGTAACGTGGACCGATGAATAACGTGCGTGATTAGAACGAGTACACGCATAAATGGGGCAAGATTGGCCCGTCGCATCTCTTAAACGAGAATGGTGAGCTATCATTTTTATTGTATTTTTCGAAACAGTGCTCGGTAGAGAACATTCAGGGAAAGTTTAAAAAAAATTCATCGGGAAGTTTTATTTCTAAGGAATCACCTTAAGAGGCTAGAAAGGGTTTTTAGCTGTACGCGCGTGCGCAATCTACTCACGCCATAAGACGGACGCGCCAGCCAAATGAATCAAAATCAAGCACACCGGAAGTTAAATACTGCGTAAAATCGCGCGAACGGAAATAAAATCTGCCGAAAACATTTGTTTTTAGCTCGAAATTTTGCTCGGTGACCTATCTTGATTTTTTGCATGCAAGCAACATAGACGATGACACTTCAAATATAAAAGTTTGGGGGAAAATTATATGGTAGAATTTGCTGTAAGCCATAAAACACTTTTTTTTTTAAAACTATCTTTAATTCTACTAGATAAATTTTTCTCATACTGCCTGAAAAGTTAAAGAGTTTAGGGAGTTTCCCAGCAAAGGAATAAAAACGGTAGGTCAACGAATTAGTTTTTTCAGATAATTAAAAAAAAAACAAAAACTGGCATTTAGAGGACCTTTTTGTAGACAGCGACTGGGGCGAGGCAGCTTTTACCCACAGGGATTTCCGTGATATCTTGTTTCATTAACTAATCCATGAACCGAAGTAGATGATTGAAAAAACACAGGAGTGTTCCTTGTTTCGACACCATGTTTTCCGACAGTACCTCACGTGCCAATGCATATGGAACCCAGGCTCCCTTAACATTGACAAAAATTGACGACCATGAAAAACTCTGGTGCCGTAAAGGTTGCGTTTTAATTTAATTATTATTTCATCCCGATATTCGTTTGCAACATAAGAGCAAACTTTACAGATTCCCAAAAGGACAGGTCAACTCGGCGATAAAGTGCAATACAGGTGACTCAAAGGAACTATTAAGTTGCGTCAGTCTGCCAGAAAACTTTGCGCAAAAACGCGCCCTAGAAGTAGAATGAACACTTCCTCAGAATTATCAATTGTTCCCCAAAAGTTGCTCTGGGAGGCCAACATTGCTCTAACTTGTTTGAAGTACAAAAATGTGCCCAAAACGCCAAAGCAATGAACGTGCGCCACTCTAATTTGAGCCTCACTTTCATCAAAAACCGTTCTGCTAGCTGGACCTTGGTGTGCTTGTGATCGAATTAGTTTACATATAAAAAGTTCCGACTGATATTAACAAAACACAAATTTTTCATAATCCCATTTCGATTAATAATTTTAATTTTTAATTAAAGAGATTAGATGGGTATAATCGAAAAATAAGAGCGTCCAATTTGGTTGGACATCATATTCGTACAGTAAACGTTAAACTGGAGTTAACTTGCAGAAGAGACTTGTTTAGAGGAAACAGAATGTTCTTTACATTATTAGTCCATTGCAGGCGAGTCCTGGCTTAACCTTAAGAACATAGATATGGTGATGTTTTTTTAAAGATTGTTTACTGATTATTTGATTTGACTATCTTTTCTTCTTTGGACTTAAATGTTTAGGGGAAAAGAAAATTTTGGCAAAGATATTGCGAGTACAAGAAAACCTACCCCTGTGATGCATTTAAAGCGCATGGCAGCAACAGCATATAGTCTGCTAGATGATTGGCCAAACCCTACTCTGCTCACAGACTACACGGCTATATAGCAAAGAGCTCCCTCAACATGAACTTAAGCTCAATCTGATTTGCTATACGTTAGACAACAGAGCGGGTGGACCGAGTTGCAAGGTCTCATGGTGTCCCCCTCACACCATCCTCTGAGGTGCACCTGCCTGACATCCTCTCCCTTCAACACCCACTTTCCCATCCACAATAGTGGAAGTGAAACAAGCATCCTGGCCAAAACAACATTCTTTGGTGTTGTGGTATTCTGACAAAGTTGAATTAAACCCAGAAGATAAAAGGAACAAACCCTCACCTCACTCCATGTAGCCACATCCCCTTGTGAATCAACAGAGAATCACTCAGTGTCCACATCACTTCATCAGGAATTGGTTGATCAGATGGAACTATTCAGAATCTCTCCATTGGAATACTGCATAGGACACCAGAAACAAAGACCTTCTCAGAGCCAGAGTTTCCACAACCAAGCAAGGAGGTGATTGGCTAGACTGTGAGTGTGTCGCCAGATGGTGTCATCTGCTTAAGGAACTTAACATAAAGTCGAAAAAATCAAGCTATATAACTCTGAAAAATGCCTGAACAAATCTTCCAGCCACACAAACCCCAGTCCTACCAGATTCTTGAATCCTTTTATCATATTCACACCATTTATGCAAAATGGAAGTTGAACTTGAAGTTCCTTTTCTAACATATGCCTAATCGATGTGTTAAGGAGCTGGAAGCTTTGATCTGACCAATACTGATTAACATCGTAAATTGTTTGATAAATTATGATACTAATTAACATGATAATAATGTTATTAATTAATTCTATTTCTTTATTTAATATCAAGAAGCTAAAGTATTCCAAAAAAGAAAGCAGCAATGTTTCAGTTCTTGTGTACTAAAACCAAACAAGATAGACAAGGCACTAATACAAAGTGAAAAGTAAAAGAAACTATACATCAATAGTATTTCCAGTCATAATGACATGTTCAATGTTGGTTTGGAAAAAAATTAACTGGGGAGAAAAATGCCCAGTTACAATATTATGATACAACTACTTAAAGTAGACTGCTTCCTTTGTTTTGGAAAAATTGAAACAGAAACAACTACTGATTTCTACTTAGTTCCATGTACCTGGTTAGAAAAACAGCAGCATTGCAATCATTCTAATTTTGAGCTTTCACCACATTTAATTCCACTTACTGGGCCTGACCTCAAAGTCAGAAATAAAACTTTCTGCAGATCCCTAATCCCATGTCAGAGACTGCATGATTTCTTGCATGATGAGATTTATTTAGCTGACATGATTATTTAGGAACTTTGATCTTTGCGACTCTCACCACTGGGTGACCTTTGCTGATCGACCATAGACATGAAGTAATGTTTTGCTTGACTCTACTGCTTGAGATTAGTTAACTGGTAATCTGAAGAGAACAGGACGAGGTTTGTTCAGCTGTTTGCAATAAACTCTGACTGGTTATTTCTGAAGTGAAATTTGTGCAAATAATGTGATTTGAATTTGTTATAATGGTCAAAAACAGTCTCACAAATGTGATTGCTCAACATGATTACAAGTGAAATTTAGAAAATGAAAGGCTCACTAAAGCAGTGATGGATAATAAGACAAAGGGAAAGTGCCGTTGTCAACTCAACCTCATTCCCAATGTCTCTCTTCTTCCTGTCCCTTGACAGGAGTGTGAGTGAGACCTTGGGAACGAGGTTGTTGTTCAGCCCAATAAGAATACAACCATGTACTACAATACACTGAAAACACTCAACAGAAATTTAGAGTAAATGTTGCAAGAAGGAGCATTACATTGAACTCTTTATAGTTTCATCACTGCTGTGAGAAAATGTGCTGTTGTTATGACCTAAGATCAATACGAGACATGACAAAAATGCCATGCTGAAGTCTACCATATTACAGGATGGAGGTACTTATCCCCCCAACTGGGTACAAACAAGTGTTGAACTCTAATAATTCTTGAAAGAGTATGAGATATTCTCCTTCAGCAACAGCTATGACATTGAATGGGGGTTGTGGAACAACAGCTGGGTGAAAGACCTCCCTGTATGTCCACTTGCCCTTAGGAGGAAAACCCCAGGCCAGCTGTACCCCACATTCAAAGACCTCCCAGGCTGGGTCAAAAATTTATCTGTATCCACCTTGTTCATTTCTGTCACTTATTTATGATCACCTCTAAGAACACAAATTAAATCAAATCAAGTGCTTGTCATAGCATCCACTTTCTATCCTTGGCATCCATGGACTTCTTTATTACTTTCTCAGCCACTTGAGAATTTCCATTACATTTAATTCAGTCATTCCTGGAAAATGAAAAAATATTCAGGGAATTTTAGTTAAACAAGCTATTGTAGCCCTTGAACATAAAAAATAAAAATAGACATGGAAATGCCTTTTGACTTCAATGAACCTTCTAAATCACAGACATGTAGAATACCCAAAACCCCAGCGGGGTTCTACAAAGGGGTCACAGGAGAGGAGGGGTTAGGGGTACCCTCCTTGAATTTTGTTATCATGAGACTTTTTAATAATTACAATGAACATGTGACAGAGGCAGGTCCTGATGTTGCTATTTGAACAATGAAACAGACTTGAAGCCACAATAAAATTTATTTGTGCAGGAATTTAAAGCAAAACTAAACCAAAAAAAAGGGGGGTGATTGCAAACAAATCCTGAATAGAATGAGTCACCAGCTTTAGGTCACAGGGCATACTTTTCTTGACCAAAAGGCCCAAGCCTGTAAGTGCATGTCTTGAACACTTTGAACTACTAAATTAACCTGACGGGCTGCACTTAGCAATAGAAGGAAATTCTTATGAATCTAACACAAGGAGTGCATCGGTTTATTGCATAATACAACAGCAGAATTTCATATGTGGTACAGTTGAACCTCTCCTTATGGACACCTCTCTAATACGGACAGTTCACTTGGGCCCGGGAAAGTGCCCATACATTCTTTGTAAAAATAACCTCTATAATACAGACCCTCTATAATATGGACAACAGACACGAAATCTCGGCCCCAGCGAGAAAACTCTTACAAACTTAACCTCCTTACTATGGCCAGTGATGACAGTTCTTATTTAACACGATTTCCTGTTGGTGGTTACATATCAAAGTGTAATCAATTGTCTCATTATTCATACGATAACAGTATCATTTGTTTTCAATCAGTAAAAATTATATATCGACATGTCATTGCCATTTATCATCAAGATTTCATATTCTTTGAAGACTCTCCAGTTGTTGCTTTCCTTTTCCTATCTCTGTTCTTCTCGACATTTTCACTTGAAAGACTATCTTTATGGACATGGACCTCAAAGACTTGTTTGGGCCAGTTTTGACTTAAAGAACACTTAATACCATCAATGGAGTGTTTGAAGTAACGCAATATTCATGACCTCTATACAACCAACACCTCTCTAATACGGACACTTTGCTCTGTCCCTTTGGTGTCTGTATTGGAGAGGTTCTACTGTAATTCTCATTAACCCTCTCCCTGAACTCCACTTTCTTAGTAGAGATAAGGCAGAAAATAGGGTGAACTGGACTTGATTTTCTGAAACTCCTTGTGAGTTTTAAGGACAACCGCAACCATACACAACTATGGTAAGTGACCTCAATTTTTATTTCCTATTTCTTACAAATTTCCAAACTTGAACTTTGCTCCATAAGTGCCCTGTATTTTCCCATATAAAACCTCTATTGTAGCAAATAGAGAAGCTGGGTTACCTGTGGACTGATCAAAGTGTCAATGATCTCATCATCAATGGCTAGAAAACGGCTGTTTAAAGAACCTGGTTGTTTGGCATTATAAGAAAACAAATTAGAAAGGAGCTGTTTTTGTAATAACTGTCTGACAGTTTGATTTTGCCATGCTTGAAAAAAGTACAATGTTTTGCCTCGGCTTCTTCGGGGTGGATGTTATGCTTTTTTCTGGACATGATGCACAAGCCTGGGAACCATTCTGCAAAAAATGTTTCAGGCGCTACTCACAGACATTTGTTAACTTTGAAAGAGATTGGCTGCCAACCGCGTTTGAAACTGTAGTAATACTGATGTGCATCTTTAATTCGACTAAAAAATTAGTGAAGAATGTCTTACAAGTAATCTCAGTGGACCTTTTTTTTTTATTACTGCAAGCTTTCTCTTCAACAGTAACAGTGAACTGAAACGGAAGTAGATGGCAGAGGATGGGCAAGTAGCCATCTGTTTTGGCCGGCTACTGGCCCTTAATGACAGCCCTGTATAACTGGCTTCCTTTTCAGTGCTCGAAAATAAATAAGTATGAAGATAATTTTTTTAGTGTTCTTTATGCCAAATAATAAATCCTTTATTGACCAAGCTAGTTTGTTCAAGATGGCTGGATATTGGCCAAGTTCTCTTTTTGAGCTCACGCTTGGTCAATAGTGCATATATGTACTTGCAAGTCTTGCACCGCCAACAGAAGCAGGGAGAGGACCCAGCAACACTAGGTGAGAATGAACCATCAGTAGAGTGAAGGCTTTTCTCCTGCCGGTATGCCATGAGAAGAGATTTGGGAAAAATCCCATGCATGTCAAGGTCAAAGGACGAGATGTGCAAGATGTTTGCAGCTTTATTGAAGTGAGTGTATGTCAAATCCAGAGAGACTATTGTTTGTGTTAACATGATGTGATGATGAATGTGCAGGAGATAGTACCATACTGTGTGGAGTGCTGGACACCCTATGAAGATCATTGTTGAGTGGAGTCTCAGGACAGAAGCACATCAGAGGAAAGGCCTTCAATCTACCGCTCTAGCTATGAAGCAGTCTTCATCAGGAAAAAATATGCAACAGAGTCCAACAAACTGGATATAAGGATTGGCCAGCTTACAATGGTCTGGATGAAGTGACATGTGACGAAGATAGTGTAGTTGTGCACATTGTTGTCCTTGTAGTGCACTGACATCTGTATGTTGTTGTTGTTGTTGATCTTCAATAATTGTATATTAAGAGATAGCAGTTCTTGTTCACTGACAGTATATGTAGACTGAAGAGCCTATGAACTCCTCTGGGTCATGGCAACTGCATTGTGAAACTCCTATGTTGTTTATGAAGCATTTTTGCGCAGATTATTCTTCTATGACACCGACAAATAAATGCATTATTTGGGCTCATTTCACTTCCCATTGCCATGCCACCAATTAGGTAATAGTACTGGCCATTAAATGAGAAGGGGTCGAGGGTGAGCACATGTTCAGCGAATCAGGTCAGCATGTGGGTAGCTGGCTCCTTCACAGTTTGTTGGTCAAGGAAATAGCTTGTCAGTCTACCATCATTAGGAATAACCATTTACAGCGAATTAAAGTTCATAACAAACAAAAAGTGAGATCTTGTTTTGGATTCATCAAATTGGAGAGTCAGAGATTTGCAGACTATGGTTAGTATCCTATATGAGGCAACAAAAGGAACGGGCATCACTTCATTAGGGTGTACTGTACACAGTGTTCTCAGAGGGCCAGCTGCATGCAGATAATAGTTCGCCCATGGTTGTTTAGCCTATGTACCTTCCATAACATGTACGGTCAAGCAAAAGAAAGACATATCAGTAATGTATGCAGCTTGGGTGGTAACGAAAAAATGCCGAGCGATACTCTGGGATTAACTTAACCTTGGCAACCAAGTCTGTGATGATCTTCTTTATTTTCTGATTCTTTTGTGTGGAATCAGCATTGTGTGGTCTGACAGGTGGCATTTTGCTTCCTGGATATAGAGATTACATTATTGGACAATCACTGCTTCACCCCATCTGCAGGTTGTGACATGATGTTATTGTTGTACTCTTTACCTTTGAAATTAACTGTATTTCTCATGTATAGTCTACACACACACACTTATAGTCAAGCTTTTAACTTGTATTCCACATTTCCACACTCACAGTTACTTTTCAACTGTATGACATTAGCTCACTTTGTTGTCACACTGAAGAAGAGCACAGCCCAAAATATTAAATTTGTGCAAACTTATATAAAACAGTATGACCAAAGTTATGATCACAAAGATTGCAAAATGAGAAACAATTTCATCAAGATACTACAAAAGACAAAGATCTATAGATGAGGAGGAAGCTGATTTTGATAACTTTGTCCTAGACTGTGAGCAGTCTCTCAACTGAGCCAAGGGGAAACTGGGAAAGAGGCAACAAGAGAGAGACTGCAGTCTCTTTTGTACCAAGCATGTTCACGTAACTCCACCTGCTAAGGGCAAGAACCCATATACACCAACCAGCTTGATTGACTTCACATCAATATGTCACAATAATGCCATCCCTACAGGAATCTTTCATTGTCCTTAACTTTTGTGAGATAACCGTGAGAAGTAATATTAATATTATTAATTCTGACAAAGTAGACAGCGGTTTTTGCCAGTTGCCGGCCTCTAAGGAAACCCCTGAAAATTAAATGACTTGAAATTTGTTTGCAGGAAAGTCTTTCAAAAACATTATAAACTGTGGTTTCTTTTTGGAAACATGATTTCACACCAACGTCATTATTTGATTGAAGTTGATCATCAGTAACCCTTCAAAGAGGAACAATAACAACGATGGTAGGCAAATCCTTCACAATCAGAGCCTTTGAGAAGTGAAAGATTTTCCAAAGCCGGTCAGTGAAACAGCTAACTACCATCAGTGCTGTAATCACAATCTTCTGTTCCTCCTTCAAAATCAGACTGCCAAGGTGCTCTGATAAGCATACTAAATCCAAAGTGCAGACATCCAAAGTGTATTCCATCCATCCATCCATTGTGTCACTTTTAAATGAAAGCTCTTGTTGTTCTTTACTGTATTTAGGAGCTTTCTGTCAAATGTTGGAATATGTCAAATGTACATGACACCATGTTGACATCTTCCTACTGTTTATGAACCAATCCAATTCTCCATTGCCAGGGCAATGGCAAATTTGAAGTTGGTTGCAAAAGAGTCTGCATGTCCCTTTTTTACTGCTTCTCTCCAGTTCCCCTCTTGGCCCATTCACTCTACCTAGTCCTGCTGAGCCAATAACTGACTGACTGAAAAAGGGCTGCCTGCATCACCATCAATGAGGCAGACTAATGTTGACATGTGGTTGATAAAAAGCACTGGCGACCAGCAATATTACTGGCTACTTTCCTGGGTTTGTTGGCTATGGTGAAAAGAGAAAAATAATGTTGGGAAAAAATGGTTTTGTTAGCCCCCGAGTGCTGTCTACTTTCCTGAATTCTCACTCTATTTAAAATCTTTTTTACAACCCCACAATTAGTGGTTCATAATGATATTCATTTCCTCAACCTCAGTGGCTCTTAGCGACTTTGATTTGTAATATTATTACATGTAGTTACTCAAACATAGTGGCCACACAAAGGTTTCAGCCCCATAGGCAAGATAATTTCAAAAGGAATGGGGGCCAATACAGTGCAACCTCTCCTTCTGGATGTCTTCAATACAGTTCAACCCCTATTAAGCAGCTATCCTTAAGAGAACCCTCATCAGGACTTTGATTACAGGCTGACTAATAGGTGTTCGACTGTAGGTAAAACCTCCCATAAGCAGACCCCAGGCCAAACCACAGCTCTGTCGACTTCTAACTAGAAACTTCACAATTTTAACCTGTAGGTGAACACCTGTCATAGTTTCAGTTGGAAGGTGACTCTAAGTCTTACTTAACACACTGTGAGCGGACACCTTGCTTGGTCCTGAGGATGCCCACTAACACAGGAGGTTTGGCTGTATTTTCAAGTCTAAAGTGGTAGTATGAATTTAGTGGTGGGAAACAACTGCAAACATGTCATTCACAATATTGATGTGTGCTTGCATGATAAATTCTTTTTTTTTATAATAACTACATATCTATCTATAACTTCACCAAGCATATCATTAATACACAGGAAACCAAGAACGATTAAGTTTTGGTTATACAAAAAGCTCAAGTTGTAGACAAGAAACAAGTTTCCTCTTTGACTCAACATGAAGTAGTTTGCAAAAGGGTCTTTGCAACCCTTATTGTGAAAACTTGCAATTTGCCATGGCTATAAGGTGAAAGTTAAAGTGCACCTAACCACAAAATATTTTTTGTTAAAATGTTAAAGTAAAATAATCTTTCTGCCCGTTTGAAATGTATTACAGCTCTTTCTCCTTTTTTTAAAATTATAAATCTAGACTTTTTAGCTCAAACAGTCCTTTTCAGGACTACACTCACCCAGACGATTATACTCCACTTAGTCATGATATGACTCCTGGGTTCAAACCATTTGCGATCATTAATTTTGGTTCATGACCAAGTCAGAAGGGGCATGGATCTAGTCCTGATTTGACGTCAAACTGATTTGCATTCCATTAAGTCTTTTTAAACACGCAAATCACTCTGGTCGTTGATGTGATAGCGCCAGTACCGGTCAGCGGTACATTAGTTACAGACAGGGGCAGTAGGGACTCTCTTGCTCAGCCCTTGTGTTCGGGTGTACATCAACTCTTTCTGTGATTGCTCAGACTCATTAAAGGTTCCAGTTGCGTAATGAATCGTGTCATCAATATACCTCTGCTCTATTTACTGATGTAGGTCAATGAAGTCATGATGTTATTGGTCGACTGTCAGTTAAGCCTAGTTGTCATTTGCTGTGAGGACTGTACACAGTGATTGGTGCGTTTCAATCCGTCTTTTGTTAGTCTAATGTGTGTATGTGTATTTTTAGTAAAATTAGTTGGTCTGTTGTTTGTCTGTAGTAAATAGTGACTGGTGAGTTTTTAAAACGTCTTTTGTTAGACTAATGTTTGTATTGATACGACTCCTGGGTTGAAACCATTTATGTCAAAGTCAGGAACAAACCAACGCCCTTTGTGACTCTGTCATGGAACAAATGATGCTTAGTTTTTTGTAAGTTTTGACATACATGTCCAATATACCCAAATCGAGTTTAATCATCAGCAAACACAGACAATTCAACTCACGGAAAGTCAGGTCCAGGTTTAAAAAGGGACATGAAGACCCAACTCACTGGAAGTTATATTGCAACTCGAGTCTATCAATTCGTCTGCAGGAAAGTCAATTTGACACACTGGAAATGAGGTTGCAACTCACCAAGGAATTGGCCATTCTAAAGTTGTACAGGGGACTGGGGCGAGTTCCAAATTTTAAGTAATCGATAAATTGACACCATCACATGAAAGATACTGTTGAGTTTAGTCTGTATAAAGGAACAAAGTGAATGGAATTGACGTCGACCATTAATTTATTTTGGCAAAGTGACATTCTGTAGAACTTTGTTTTGGGAGTGTGTGTTTTCATTTTCTTGGCCTTCAATGAATTCCTCTAATGAAGTATCTGCAACTCTTGAACAGCTTTAACGAGAAGCCTCGACTTAAAGAGAATAACAAAAGCTTTTCATTCATCACTGGCTTGGGAAGCCCTGATGAAAGGCAGGAAAACCAATACAATTTTTGGTCGTTTGACCAAGTTTGATTCTTTTAGGTTGAACAGAGACCAACTTATTAAGTTATGGACCTTTCAAGGTCCATAACTTGGTCTCTGTTCAACCCAAAAGAATCAAACTTAGTCAAACGACCAACCTCAATGATATCTTTCATGTGATGGTGTCAATTTACCGATTACTTCAAAATTTGAAACTCACCCCAGTTCCCTTTTGAATTTCGGAACGGCCAATAGTTATGCCTATGGAGTACTATTTGGGATTAATTGTACTACTCTTGACCAATCAGAATTGAGTAATTTTCTTGAGTGTACTTACTATTATTATTGTAATACTTATTATTGTAAATAGACTTAATTATTAGTATCCAGTAAGATTAGTATTAGTATCCTTGTAAAATTATTCACCTACCAATGTTAAGCCCCAGGGTGAGGCTACCCACGGGAAATTGACTCTGCGAGGTTTTCCCTGGGTAGGGATTTTGACATTTGGGTGCTGCCCTGGGGTCGGGAATTTGACATGGCCGCCATCTTGGAAGACTGAAAATGGTTACCCAGGGGTGGGAATTTGACATTTACTAGGTGCCCAGGGATGGGGAATTTGACTCAGGCTCCCTTGAAAATGTCAAATTCCCGTGGGTCTACCCCACCCGCCCATCCTGGGGCTTAACATTGATAGGTGCATTACACTGTTTATTTAGTCTTTTTAACTGCCAGAAGTGTTAATAAACTATCATCATCATCATCATCATCAACAGTGTGTTATTACTATGTGCTCGCATTCTTCTCGTGTCCACCGAGAATTCTGAGGAGTACCCTTCCCCCGCTAGAAAAGCACGTGTTGGATCTCTGTTGTTGGTGTGGTTTTATACTCATTAACAAATTGGTGGTAGTGCTAGTTATCTAAAAGTACAATAACGAAACTTGTTGTTACTATCAAAAATATCTTCTTTTGACTGAATTTTAAGCCAGACATTTCAGGTAAATAGGAAGATAGCAACTGTTTTCATTTCCTGAGCATGGCCTGGGAAATTTTGTCATTGTTGTTGAAAACAAAGGGGAAATTAAATTGTTAAGCGCCAAAATAATAGCCGCTTAACTTGAAAGAAAACGCCAAATAGATGAAAAATAACATGAAAAAATAACAATGCTTAGTTCGCAATGTGAAACATTACGGCGAATTGTCAAAGAGAACTTGCTGGGTACAGCTTGGCGAACAAACTGACATTACCATATTTTCAAAGTATTTGGTACTCACCAGCTTGTGACTCCTCGTGCTTTCTCAATTCGTAACACCATTCCAAACAAACAGGGGGAAGCTTTTTTCTCACCAAGCAGACACGAACTTTGCGGTCCGCAAAGGTTAACTTGCAAGTCCGTATGACAAACGACCACGCCGGGGAGATTTGTGAGGCTCGGCACAAGATTAACACGGCATGTACTAAAACCCGAAACAACGAAACGAAACGACCGAAACGAAACCACCGAAACAAAGTGATTACATGGATTTTTGGTCTCCTATATTCTGTCCTTGTAATTCACAATCTCCTCCGCTACTATACAGTTTAAACGTAGTCTCAGGGAGACAAGTAGCGATAATGACTGAGACGTTATCAGTGAATACTTCTTTTCAATTATTTTCCTATCTTTTCTTTTCCCATCTGCTTTGGTCGGTGCTCCGCCCTAAAACTACATAAAAAAATACGAAACCATTTTCTTTCTTGAAGACCTAAATGTAAGATAATTCTGTCTTTTGCTGGCTCTTGGCTTCGTTTCGTTCGTTTCGCTTGTTTCGGTGGTTTCGTTCCCGGGTTTCGTTTCGGTCGTTTCGTTTCGTTGTTTCGGGTTTTAGTACATGCCGATTAACACAACTTACATGAAGAAGAACAATTATTTAAATTGATGAAATTGAAAATAGAAGTGGTAAAGAATTAAAGAACACATTGCAGCATCCAGGTGTTGTCCAAGCGGAAGAAGCGACAAGCGACACACTGGCGACAATCTTCTCCCAACACATCTACAACCGACAGAAATTGACAGGAAAAATGCAACAGCTTGCGACACGTGCAAATAATTTAATTTCTCTTTGATTTCTTTATAAGAGTGACATATTTGTCCCTACCAAACAGACGACAGGATCGTAAACAAGTAGCAAAGTGGCATCAATTCCAAGGCCTCACCTAGCCTGGAAGCAGGCTCGGCTAGGCTAGGCTAGGATACGCCACGCCTCTTCTGAAAATACTCTCTTCGAAAAACATCCTGAACTAGCTAAATCGATCAAAATAATGATCTTCTCACGTTGGATAAATTCTGCTCGTAAAATGGCTTATTCTGCCTGCCGGCAGTGCTCGTAAAAATCGCTTATTCTGCTCGAATCCTGCTTGGTATTCGATAGAATGTTTTGGCTTTCGAGCCGTACTTATTTTCACAAATATAGAGGGAAGACTGGGCCTTACTTCCAAAAACTAATTACAAATTCATTATGCGTAGCAAAATTGTAATTCATCTTACTTTTGGTCACAACTATTAGGTATTTTCCATTTTTTTTAAATTTAGTTTTAACTTTTTCTTACAACTCTTATGCATATCATTAGTGCTGCTGATTTTCCCTTATTATACTCAAACTCTGCTCAAAAAAGCCTTATTCTGCCGGCAGAGTACTCGCCTCAAAAACCACTTATTCTGCTCGAAATTCTGCCGGCAAAATTTATCCAAACCTATAAAGCGGAAAGGCCATAAGTTTGAATCCCGAGGGCTTAATTATTGATTTTCCTTCTTTGTATTATTTGGTTATATTTGCATTTCAGTCCCACTTTCAAGATCTTTTTCATCAGGTCCATTACACACAGTCCCATAAATCATTCCTTGCATTCCTTACAACTTTAGACAATGAAGCTTACTGAAGTGACTGACTGTCTTAGAATGCTCGATCGACAGGATAAAGTAAGGCAAATAAATTTGATTGTAAAGCCGACAGTAATATGGTAATGTTTACCTTTACGTTAAACAATACTGCCGACTCATAGCTGGTCTTTTATTTCTGTTGTTATTGCATCCAACAAAGTCTTTAATTATTAATTATTAATTATTACTTTAAACACAAATAAGCAAATTATGACTTGGTTTGACGTCATTAATACTCTTTCATCATCATTTTTTATTATTAATTAAAAATACATATTACAGTCGGGCTGCACTCACCCACTGTGCACTGTGCGGCGTAAAAACCAAGTTTATCTTTTCCTGTGTTATATTTGCCAGTAAACTATAACAATGACCGCAGCAGGACCCTTAAAGTTTTCGTGCTTCATTATTTTCATCACCACTGGGATTCTCTTAGCGCCTGATCTCCAATTTTGTGGCAGGACAAACTTCGTCGAAGGTAATCGAAAGAGAACGTTACCGACTGTCTGTACCAATTTATTATTTCAGTTTTCGTTCCGTTTGATTTGACAACATGATTTTGTTGTTTGAAGTGGCTACTGTTAAAGTTGTCGTGATTATTCGCTGGTAAACCTAACTCGTGTTTTTTGCTTCCTTTAGGAGCCTCGGGCTCGCATGAGAAACTGTTGGTAGACCGAGTTGCTGAAATCACCAACCCAAACGTGCGACCTGTGAACAACTCTTTAGAAGCAGTCAACGTAACTCTTGATATTACTTTCCATGGCGTCATTGAAATGGTAACGGCAACATCCTATATTGTCTTATAGTTGGGTATAACTTTGAAATAATGTCATTTTACGGGTTTATTTCGCTAGCGGACTTTTCAAGTCACGATGGCGATTCAACAGGAAATGACTTCCTGTATTCTGCTAACATTCCTCGATCTAGCTCATGCTTGAATGATTTGTCATAATTCTGGAAACGGGAGAACTAGGTGTACCACGAGAATCTAATCCCCGTCAACCTTCATTTGAAAGGGCACGAAAGAGAATTTTCACTGTATCAGACCTCAGATGTAAACGTCATTGATATAAGAACAAATTATTCGACATACCAAAGATTGCCTCGGGACTAATAACAACTTTGTTGAATAAAATCGAACTCGGCATCGACACCTTAATGGAAAACTAAGCAAATATGTCATATTTTCTTTTGACTAAAACAAATACAATTCAAAAGCATCAAAATATTGGACAAATTTCGGCCATGTTTCTTAGTTTCTCTATAGAATATTTCGCTGAAACACTGAGCGAGGTTGGTATTGACCTCGACGACAAATGTTTGTTTTAATTTCTAAAATAAACGTCTACCAAAGAAAGACTGACTATTCGCATGTAGATATTTGAACATAGTGAGAGAATCGCCTTTTTTCTTCACAGCCGTAACGTTCATGTCAAATGCAGGACTCAAGAACAGTCATCCAGGTTTCGTGTCACTTGTTTGCCATTTGTCTGTTTTAGCTCGTTAAACAACTTTTAGTATTGCCCGCTTTAATCAACAGACGCCCTGGGGCTTAACACTTCCTCACCCTCTTGAATTTGTCTTCTTCATGTGAGTTTCGAAGCAAACTGAAGAAGGAATAGTTAGATTTCATGGGATGTAAACATTAGTAATACGGAGCTTTTCAGTGAGGTTAATACTGGAAGCTCTTGAATTTTATTTGAATGCGTTGAGCTTAATTCTATAAATTTTTAAATATTACCCGAGTCAGTGAAAATGTCATTATTTACGAGCAAGCTACAGCATCTATAATTTTTAATTGTTTTTAAAACACCTGCTGTTCCGTTGACGTTCAACGGTAATTTGGTTTGCATCCATTTTTCATGTGCTGATCGTCTTTCAAGTTTCGAACAGCTGTAGTGTTTCTGTAATACTCACGAGCAAATTGCCACTGAACTGCACTACCGGAGTACTTATGTCAGCTATCTGGCCTAGAGAAAATCGGCATCACGAACGGGTTCTCTCAGTTTCATCAAAAGCCCAAAAATGCTTTTTTAATTTACGTGTTCTTCCTCTTTCTCGTTGTTCCTCGTTTGGGGTGCGGAGAAAATTGAAACGATTTTGTTTTTGAAACTGTTGTGTCAATTGGATCTCAACTAAATTCGCCGCTATTTATCTTTATCAAATAGTTTTCCCTGAACAGTTCGCGTGAACCGATAAACTGTGCTACCACTTCACCAGTTCAGCGACCGATTTCAATAGCCTGCTGCGTTTAATAACATTTGACGCTAAACAACGACAAACACTCACTAGGTCATGACATGGCTGTTATTTTTTTTGTCGCATGAAAACACAAAACACTTCTCAAATTCATAAGCAAAGTCAAAATAATGATTAGCGGGTTAGAGCACTAGTCTGAAACCGACAAGGAAAATAAAAAAATTATATGCAGGAACAAGGCATATCATCGCGTCACGAACATCACTTGGGCGAAGGCGAATTTTGCAACAAACGCATTTTACAGATAAAACAAAAAAAAAATAGCCAAAAACTTATTCCGTATATTACAAAAAGCACAAATTTAGCCGTTAATACCCGGGAATCGAAGAATGGACAGTGTTGTTATTCATTGGTAATGGTGTGTGACAGGGTATTCTGCAGCACAGCAGTTTGTCGCGTTGTGTGGTGACTCAGCCGAGGGGAACTAAAATTAGATTACATGTGTACGTCACGTCCGGAAGCGGATTACCCATTTTAGATGTTGGCAAAAACAAGGCAAATTTATCGTAAAATTACAAACATACATTAGAACAGATATTAAAGTGTGCTTAAAAAAACGAGTACATAATAAGTCTTATTAGACGTTTTGGCATCAAGGTAGGTTCGCTGTTGTCCTGTGTATAAACGAGCGGCAAAAGTATTCTTCGATACCATACACCGATTTGAAACCCTTCACTGTTTGTTTTAGGAGCAAATAACTTTATCAAATAAGATAAACCCTCTTGAGCGATAAAATAAAATATTTACTGGAGAGTTAAGAAAAATTTTACCGATTGCCTATATAGTGATTGAATCGGCGATTTTGACCGGCGTTAATACAGCGTTCCCACTACCGGAGGAAAGTTAACATGTCAGAACTGAAATAAGATACGAAAAAAATTCCAGAAAAAAACGCTTCCTTCAGTACTCCTCTGTTGTCTCGGTCGTGTCTGCTCGGCAAGTTTTTTCAAGCGAATTTATTAGCACAATCAGTAAGTCGTGTATTGCTCTGGATTGGCAACCGCAATCTCAAATGGAGAAACAAGGCAAGCATCACTGAAACAGTGAACTACGCACAAGCAGTGCAATTCATTGCCCTCCCTCTCTCTGTTCAATGTTAATTGGTGACATGCTCTTCTCTTCATTCCTTTTGCCGCTTCATTCCTTCTGTGGGACAAACGAATTAAACGGACATCTATATGCGCGGTAAATAATCCGCGGCTAAAGCAAGACACTGACGAACTAACCGTATAAACAGTACATTTCAACCTGTTCACGTTCCCACATCATGGCTGCTTTCCTAATATTTCCGGCGGATATTCGCTATTTCCGGAATTTTTTAGTCGAAATTGGAGACGAATGTTATGTATTTGCAAAATCCACCCAGGAAAACGGAACTATAATATTTCCATTTCGTGAAACGATGAGCCTGTTGAGGTCTTTTTTTCTTTCATATGTAGAAAGAGGACCTTTTTTTTAGCCTTCAACCAATTGATAATTCTTGTTTTGAATGTTATTAGGGCCATTTGTTTGTACTAAGATAATTCCTTAAAATACCATTCTATAAATACAAGAATAGTATCTATTTACGGATCACTGAACTGAAGAACAATGATTTCAGATGAAGGGAATGGTTATGAACGTATGCCCTCGATCCCACACATGTATGAACCTGCGTTGGCGACAGAAAGCATATTTGGCCATCGATTTGTCACAATCATGCAACCTTTTTCCTTTGTCGCACTGCTCCAAACGTGATACATCTGCAGTCAATCTGAAGATGGAAATAGGTCGCTTGGCTTTAGTAATTCCCCTGATTTTAATAAAATCTTGTAAATTTCTAGCCGAATGGTAAAAGCGTAGCTTGCGTGCAGACTTTTGCCATTCCCTACCCACACTTGAAGAGAATGTGATCTGTACGTCAACACCCAAGGGAAATGCCAGTTGCTGTATTGCCACCTGAAGACATGACACTCTGTGGGAGTTTTATTTATGATATCTATTGTAGTTCGTGATTTAAAAGTAGCCTGCGAGCAAGCTCTCTCGGGGGATGGGGGTTCCTACCGTCCCTTCCCCACCCCCTACCCCTGGGAGGGCTTTGCTCGCCGGCTATATTTCAACGTACTTGTGTCTGAAAGGGGTTGATTGCCGCCATTCAAGTAAACTAGTAACCTTCTACTGGTTACAGTAACACGAACGTGCTACGTCACGAGGGTGAGACGGTGATCAATTTAAAAGCAAGTACCTTTTCTTGTATCCAAAATGCTCCTACAACACCTAATGAAAGATACCAAGACATTTTCTCAAAGGTGACTGAGCGATCCATAATCTGTATTTAGCCTTCTTTTTCTAGAAAACAAGAGGAGAATTTGAAACACGGGGCTCAATGTTTTTAAGTTTCAATCCATTCAAAGCCAGAGAGGCTAAACAAAGCTGAATCATTCAAGTCCTCTTTCAAAACCCGTGACGTAACTCATTTTAGGACTGACCAAACGGAGACGTGTGCATTGGGCTTTCAGTAGCCAAACCGGCAGAACGTTTGCGTGTTTGGTGAATGACAGTAATAAGGTTTCTGTTGTTGTTGTTGTTGTTGTCATTTTCGTTGATGTGGCAGTTGTCTGCCTTTTGTTTGTTTGCAGTTTGGTTGATGAGACAAAGGGGACGTAAACCTGAGACTATAATGAATGATGACAAGTGACGCTAATACTTCTAATTTAACCCATTTTAACCACCTCATTGTTCTAATTTTCCTTCCAGGACGAAAAATATCAAATTCTCTGTAGTAGTGTTTGGGTCAGACAGGTGAGTCCTGGGACCAAGACTAAGATCTCGTTCTCAGCCCTTTCTATAGCGTTATCCTGCAGGTGAACTCTCGGTGAAATGAATCTGCAAGCGAACATTGTTTTCAGACGGTTTACTCAAAATAAAGGTCGCAAATAATTCAAAAGCGAACAAGAGAGGGCTGGGTACGAAGGGTATAAAACCCACTCTCAGTAACTGCTTACTTTTCCAGGACGAAAAATACCAAATTCTCACGACAGACATCTGGTTGAGACAGGTAAGGACAAACAACATTTCGATTGATGTCGTTTCCTCTCTACAGAACTCATGCAGTTCAATGAGTCCGACTGGTACAGTATGTTTGTACCTAGCGAGCGCCCCGCACACGAATGCATACTTTCGCTGAAGAGATGTGCAAGGCTGACTCAACCTTTTCTAGGATAAAGCCAGTGAAACAATAGAAACGTCTTTAGCTTCTGGAAGCATGCGCTGCCATCTTCTGATATCGCAATGATTTGCAGCAATTCTATGTACAACGCAAAGGATCTTGTACAAACAAGTCTCCCCTAGTATGTCTGTAAATTATCTACTCGAATGGTCCCACTTAAAACACCTCTGCCAGAGCAGTACATTCTCAAAGCCGTAGCTTTGCCTGACTCCATTCTCTGCATCTAAACAATAATTAGTATACATGCTTCTCTTTGCGTGTTACAGGAATGGACCAATCAGCTCGTTAACTGGGAGCCTGCGGAGTATGGAGGACTGGAGCAAATAACTGTTGACTCCTCGAAAATATGGCAACCCGACCTTGTTTTATATAACAAGTGAGTTATTACTCAATCGCAGCTTCGGTTCGTATGTTCAATCTTCCGCGATTACATAATCATTATTTCACTCATCGTTTTTGCAGTGTTTTTGAAGAATTTGATGGTAGAATGGACAACGTGAAGACCCGCATTCGTGTCCACCATGATGGCCATTGCTACTGGGCTGCGCCATTTGTCTTCAAGACATCGTGTCATTTTGACGTCCGTGACTTTCCGTTTGACGAACAGCAATGTGAACTGAAGTTTGGCTCTTGGTT
>OX419337.1:40203254-40208254 GCA_948470475.1 Galaxea fascicularis | reverse complement strand
CTTCGCTGTAGTTTCAAGTGGGCTTTGTTTTTAGTGGTTGCATATATGGTTGTGATGCCCGGAGGTTCGAGCGAGGCGGGAACTTCGGAGAGTGCCGCCAGTAGCAGTGGAGTTTCGACGCCAGTGGCTGTTGAAGTCGGGGGATTACAGCCTTTTCAAGTTAAGGGAGATCCGCATTCCATTTCACAACGTTGGAGAAAATGGAAGAGAGCCTTTCAGTTGTACGTGCTGGGGAAAGGAATCACGAATGACTCACAGAAACGAGGTCTTCTACTTCACACAGCCGGCCTTGAAGTACAAGAGGTTTTCTTTACCCTTGTGTCCGACGGTGAGGAGAAGGACTACGCCGCCACGTTAAAGGTACTAGATGATTACTGTATCCCTAAAGCTAACGTGCCTTTCGAAAGACACGTATTCAGGCAAATCGGCCAAAGTAGCGAAGAGACTGTCGATCAGTTTGTCTGTAGGTTGAGACAACGTGCGGCCTCATGTGACTTCGGGGAGCGGGAGGATGAGTACATCAGAGATCAGCTAATTGATAAATGCTATTCAGCAAAGTTGCGTAGGAAATTCCTTGAAAAACAAGGCAGTGTTACATTGAATGACCTGTCAGTAATCGCCAGGGCACAGGAAGCAGTTGACTTGCAAATGGAAACAATGGGAGGGAACGCTGGTTCAGAGCATGTGAACAGTGTCACTGATATAAAGTTTGGTGCGAACAGTGAGAAGAAAGAGTGTTTTAACTGTGGTCGAGAGGACCATTTTGCTAGAGATTGGAGATGCCCTGCTAGAGGTCGTAAGTGTGATCAGTGTGGAGCAGTCGGTCATTTTAAGGTTAAGTGTCATAAAAGGCCACAGCGAGGTTCCCAACAGGAGCAGAAACAAGGCGTCAGCAGTTGGGGGAGGAGAATGGATCCAAGGGTGACTGATGGGGGCAAGAAGACCAACACAAACTTTGTTGATAGTTGCACCGATGGAGAGGCGGAGAAAGGGGAAAGGCCTAATTTTACACCTGAGTATGTGTTTTCTGTGGGAAATGAGGTGAATCACTGTAATGGAATAGTAACCCTACAGATTGGAGGAGTCATTTTGCCAAATGTTCTAATTGACTCAGGGGCGACATGCAACCTTCTTGGGAAGGAAACTTGGGAATGGCTCAAGAATCAGAGAATCCTGTGTCAGACCCGCAAAGAAGCTAAGGTCTTATTTGCGTATGGAAACACCACACCACTGCCGACCCTAGGAACTTTTACAGCTGATGTTACATCAGGGGACACAAATGTTACCTGTGAAGCTGATTTTGTGGTCATGGATGGTGATGGCAGAACCCTGCTTTGTCGAGACAATGCTGAGAAATTACACCTGCTGCGCATTGGACCTATTCATACTGTGAACAGTGTTGGGGTAGAGGCTATGGGGCAAGATATCAAGGACAAATACAAGGAACTGTTCAGTGGTGTAGGCCTCCTTAAGGGTTATGAGTTGAAGCTGAACATCGACGACTCTGTCAAGCCAGTGGCACAACCTGTCCGAAGGATCCAATTTGCTGTAAGGGAGAAAGTGGAGAGAAAGTTAGATGAATTACTGGAAAGTGGAATCATAGAAGAGGTACCGGAAGGGCCAACTGGGTGGGTTTCACCACTGGTCGTTGTACCCAAACCTGACGCAGATGTCAGGATTTGCGTCGATATGAGGCGCGCAAACCAGGCGATTATCAGAGAGCGCCAGCCTATACCAACTGTTGAGGAAGTTCTGCAAGACCTAAATGGGAGCAGAGTGTTCAGTCGAATGGATCTGAAGTGGGGATTTCACCAGATACTTCTTGCAGAAGAGAGCAGACATGTGACAACATTCGTTACCCACCGCGGCCTTTACAGATACACCCGACTCATGTTTGGGGTGACCTCAGCACCTGAAAAGTATCAGCAAATCATCCGGGATGTACTACGTGGCTGTGATGGTGTGGTCAACATTGCAGATGACCTGGTGATCCATGGAAAGGACCTTAAGCAGCACGATGAGAGGCTTTTTACTGTACTTGATCGATTGAAGACGGCTGGTTTGACATTGAACGAAAGCAAGTGCGAGTTCAGACTACAAAGATTGACATTCTTTGGACATGAAGTAACACAGAATGGTGTGAAACCCAGCGAAGAGAAAGTCGCAGCAATCTTACATGCAGATCCACCACAAAATGCCAGCGAAGCAAGATCTTTCTTAGGTCTAGTTCAGTTTGTGTCTAAGTTTGTCCCAGACTTGTCATCTGTCGCGGAACCTATTCAGAGACTGACTCACAAGAATGTAGAATTCAAGTGGTACCCGGAACAGCAGGCTGCGTTTGAGAAGTTGAAGGAACTGATTACGAATGCAAATGCTCTGGCCTACTTCAGTGTAGATGGCAGAACAAGGATTGTGGCAGATGCTTCACCCGTGGGTCTTGGAGCAGTGTTAACTCAGTTGCAGGGCAGTGAATGGAGAGTGATTGCTTATGCCTCAAGACGTCTGACAGATGTAGAAAGATGATACAGCCAAACAGAAAAAGAGGCCTTAGCCCTTGTTTGGGCTTGTGAACGCTTTAACATGTATGTTTTTGGGAGAGAATTCGAGCTAGAAACGGATCATAAGCCATTGGAGTATATTTACTCACCAAAGTCAAAACCTCCAGCCCGTGTGGAACGGTGGGTTCTCCGTTTGCAAGCTTACGACTTCAGGGTCGTTTATAGGCCAGGCAGAACCAACATTGCAGACGCGTTGTCCAGGCTATATTGCAAGTTCCGTGGTGATTATGGAGAACGTTACGACTATGTCTGTGCTGTAGCTGAGAACAGTGTACCTTGTTCCCTGATGTCCGCTGAAATAGAGGAGGCTTCAGCTGAAGATCCGGAACTAAACCATATCAAGGAGTGTGTGAGAACGGGAGACTGGAGTAGGTGTAATGTGCCTGCCTACCTACAAGTGAAGAATGAATTGTGTACCTTTGGTCAGTTGCTGCTGCTTGGTTCCAGGCTGGTAATTCCCCAGGTGCTCAGAGAGCGTGTTTTGGAGTTAGCCGACGAAGGACATCAGGGCATTGTTAAAATGAAATGCAGGCTACGAAGTAAAGTATGGTGGCCCAAAATGGATGCAGATGCAGAGAAATTGTGCAAGAGCTGTCATGGTTGCCAGGCTGTCAGTGAATATGCTGCCCCGGAACCTATGGCGCGAGCCTTCCCACCAAGCGGACCATGGCAGGATTGTGCCGCAGACATATTAGGCCCTCTACCTTCTGGAGAGAATCTGCTTGTTGTGGTCGATTATTATAGCCGATATTTTGAAGTAGTTATCCTGAAGTCAACTACAAGTGCCAAGATCATCGATAGCCTTAAACCGATATTTTCTCGATTTGGAGTACCTTATACACTCAAAACTGACAACGGTCCTCAATTTGTCTCAGACGAGTTTGAAGCCTACCTTGCAGAGAATGGGATAGAACACCGCAAAGCACCACCGTTGTGGCCACAAGCCAACGGGGAGGTGGAACGCCAAAATCGCACGTTGCTGAAAGTGATCCGGATTGCCCAAATTGACGGGAAAGATTGGCGCCAGGAACTGCAGACATTTCTAATAGCATACAGATCAACCCCTCAGATGACGACCGGGGTAACGCCATATTACTTATTGTTCGGGAGGGAAATGCGAACCAAGTTACCAGACCTGAGACGTGAGGCACCTATCACCAGCGAGGAGGTTCGTGACAGAGACTGGGCACATAAGCTGTCTCAAAAAGAATACGTTGATCCTAGGAGGCACGCGGCGGAGAGCCAAGTGGAAACTGGGGATAAAGTCCTGCTGAGAAACACGAAAACAAACAAACTGTCCCCAAACTACGATCCAAGTCCCTGTGAAGTACTGGACAGAAATGGAGGAGAGGTGACAGTAAGGAACAAAGATGGCGTTGAGATAAAGCGAAACGTGTCATTTGTAAAAAAGTACCATGAGAAACTCTCGGAGAATGTAAACACTGGACGTCGAGAAGAGAAAGACATGGTCGAAACAGGTGAAATTGTGGGGCAACGTGAACCTTTAGAGCCGACTTGTTTGACAGCACCTGTGCAGTCCATTGTTAGCCCGATTCCAGTTCAGCAGGTGACCACCCCAAGGCCAACTCGAACTATTAGACTACCTAAACGATTTGATGATTATGAACTGCAAAAAGGGTGACTCAGCAGTTATTTGTGGACCTGCTTATAGCTGAACTTTGCTTTATGTTAAGGCATTTAAGTTTGTGTTAGCTCATGCTTTATTCTTTTGTTGGAGTTTTATTCATTGCTATAGTATGTTGTATTGTTTTAAAAAAAAACATGGAGGGATGTAATGTATTGGACCGGAAGTTTACCGGAAATCATTTTGGTGTTTCCCATGATACCTAGCGGAGTGAGGAGGTGTGTGTGTGTGTTGGAGGAAGCCATGTTTTGTTAGCCTAGAGTGTTGTGTTCGGGAATACGATATTCTGTAACATCAAGGCAGTTATCCATTAAATGACGAGATTTTACAATTGGTGTCTCATTTAGATCATTTGAGTTTATTGATTGTATGATGAACTATTCAACAACTGGCTTGAGATTAGTGGTCGTCTACAGGCCTCCTCCATCGCAGGAACACAAGCTCAATGTAACGTTATTCCTGAACGAATTTGCAACATTTCTAGAAATGCTGGCTAGTACTAATGGACCGCTCCTGCTGACTGGAGATTTCAACTTCCACCTCGATGTTCCAACTGACCGTGCTACTATTCGTTTTATGGGTTTAATTGAAGCTTTCAATCTCATACAACACGTTAGTGCCTCTACCCATAAAGATGGACATACCCTAGACTTGGTGATCACTAAAGCCAATGATAACTTTATCAAATACATCGAAGTGTCTGATCCAGCTATATCCGACCATTCTGCGGTGCATTGCGAGTTGTCTATCAAGAAACCAGGTCTTGAAAGGCGGGAGATAACATATAGGAATCTACG
>OX419337.1:40155754-40198254 GCA_948470475.1 Galaxea fascicularis | reverse complement strand
TTTCCTGAGTGGGAGGCATATCGGTCTGACATAATCAGTGTAAATAGCACTGGTCTTGAGGTGAATCAAAGCTACATCAAAGTCATAGTCGATTGGAGGCGTCGTGCGGAACTGGGGATGAATAATAATTCCATTTGCTCCAATGAGCTGCTCTCGACCAGGCTCCTCTTTGTTGGTGAACAATTTACCAAGACGAACTTCTACATCCCTGACGTTAATATCTAGAACACGATGAACAACAGTATGAAAGGTAGCAATGAGGAGTTTTCAATGAGGAGTTTTTGTTGTATATTTCCTAGTTTGTTCTTATTGATATTATAGGTTTGAAGACGTGGAAGGACCGACCGACCGGTTGGCTCAGTGGTAGAGCACCGGACTGCTGTGTGGGAGGTCGGGGGTTCCAGCCCTGGCCGGACCAACACTCAGGGTCTTTAAATAACTGAGGAGAAAGTGCTACCTTTGTAATGACATCTGCAAATATTAGGCTTTCTAGTCTTCTCGGATAAGGACGATAAAACCGGAGATCCCGTCTCACAACTTTTCACAAATTGACTCTGTAAAAGAACCACTAGGGACGTAATGAACCCTGGCTGTGACCACTCCTAGTGCTGACCTAGAGGGCCATGTGTTAGAAAACTCTTATTGGGTTCAGTCTATACCCTCTATAAAAAAAAAAAAAAAAACACGGATATAGTATCGTAAGGACAAGCAAAAAAAAAAAAGGTTACATCGATAGGCAAAGCTGTGAGTATCGAAAGTTTAGAACTACGTTAGAGGCAACTTTGAACGACAACATTTTTGTTGCAATATTGGGAAAGAACTGCTCAATTCAATATCGTGATGTTAATTTTTAAACACTGTCAAATCTAAATTTCGCTGACCTCTGAAAAATATTTTCCTTATAGATTAGCCACATGGGCTGTACATAAAAAAAAAAGAATTATTTCAAGGCATCTATGACAAATATTATACGCACTTGTGAAGACACAATGGGCAGCGGTAACCACCCATCTGTCTGCAACAAGTGATCCACCACAAAAGTGTTTGTTTGTCCTCGTGTTCCACAAGCTCACTTGCCAGGGATATGAACCAGCTTCCACCTTTGTACCACCGACTATCTTACCACGAGTGGTCAGAGAACGCTTGCCGCACTCTAAAAGATAGGAAAAGTACTTTCTCAACAACCTTTTTTATTGTCATATGAAAAAGTGACCATTCACAAACTCCATCGTTAAAAAACACCTTAACTGCCTCCAAAGCTTAAAATAACATACAATAGTTTTGATTTTAGCGCATTGTCAACGGATGAATGTATTTAAAAACGCAACCAATTAGAGTTGATGACATCCCCAGGGGATCGGTCTCTTCTTACTTTGTCACACATAAAACAATTGGAATTGTGTACATGGAACCCTTTCAACCCCGGGTAGCGCAGTTCGTCAGCGATGATTTCAGTCCACTCTTGAGGAGTTATTATTTCCCTTCCTCCTTAACAGCCTTTAAAGGCCCACATTCACCCAAGATGCATTGCGTACCAGGCACAATTTCTGTTTTTGGAAACTCTGCAATTTTATACGACAGTTAGAGATCTAGCCAATCAGATTGCAGGGTTCAACAAAAGGACCTTTTCAAAACAAAAACAAACGCTTGCAAAGCCCAAACACATGAAAAGGCAACATTTCCTTCAACACTGTTTTTATCACTAACCTGCGTCAAGTAGTCGCACAACCTTGAGATAAGCTCGCGCCAATCTAGTGCCCGCCCTGTTGGTTGCGTTACAGACGTACCACCCTCTGTCCTCACGATAAACGCGCATAATTAGTAGACCTGTCATCGTCCTAGCAAAATTGTCTCCAGAAACGACTTTTCCGTCTTTAAACCACTGGATAGTTGTGTCCGGGCTCGAAGTGGAACAAAGCAACATTGCAGTTTCTGTTTCTTCTACAGTTTTGTTCCCTGGGGTGTGGCGGAATCTTGGAAGAGCTGAAAACGGAAATAGTAATCTCTACTTAGTGACGCACAGATTAACTTCCCGACTTCGTTATCCTGTTCCGGGCTCTCAGATAGTGGAGGCACGCGAACGAGACGGAGGGAGCGAAGAGAACCAAGCGGGGACTGGCGGTAGCGGGCGCAAGGAGCGGAAGGTAGCGGGTTTCTCCCGTTCTCGTCCCAAGCCCTCTTCCATTTTGCGTCGCTTTATTCTCGTCTCGTACTGCCGGTACTATCGCGCTCCGGTCACAAACTGAACGCCTGGAACATGCTACGACTACGTTGACTAATCGAATCAGGATTATGGCCAGAGAATTCTTGCCATTCACTGTTACATAACCTATTTGAGCCATTCAGATAATGACTTTTGTCAAAATGTCGAAACATCTGTCTGTGTCATTACAAAAACAGTCCTCTCGAGACAACACCAACCCGGACGATCACACTCTTCATCAAGTCATGATAGTTCAAACTACTTGCCGAAACAGTAACGCAACCAAATATTAATTCTTATAATCCATCAAATATTTTCGATTGCTCGCTTGGTCTAAACGCATCACGTCACTGAATATGCCGCAGCTAAAACCCGGGAATACCCGGTGATGATTTTGCGCCAAATGGAAAATATTGTTTGTATAATCAACAACACGCAACAATGACCAATTTGTATTTCACATAAAACCGGTTTAAAATCAAAAAGTGTTTGGTAGCCCAAGCCACGCAAGAAACTTTATCAGTGAGACACAAAAGACCACACACAGAAGAAAATGCGAGCTTTTCAAGCTAACCACTTGACCATTCTTCATTTTAATGTCTGCGAACAGTTGGAAAGATACTCTACTTACCAAGGCATTCAGGGGCCTTTTCACTCCAACGACCATCACTCTCACACCTGCGCCTGGCAGGCCCATGTAGTTCAAACTGTTGAAAACACGTGTAGTGCAGTATACTACCCTCGGGATAATCATCGCCTTCCTTGGGGGAGGGGTGTCTGCGGCCATTCACTGGATCGCGTGGGTCTGGGCAGCGAACATTCTCATCAACTGAAATGGAAACAGGGAACGTTTCGTTTTTATGTGTTTATTAAAAGGCGGTCAAGTGCAATTCCAAGTATAGCGAAGAGTGGAAAAATTTGCTAAACTGTAATCAACGGATTAGTTAACGCTGCGAAAATGTGGAGATATAGAGAAATTGCATTATTTCTCTCTGTCATTCAGGCTGGTTTTTTGAAGGAATTTGTTCTCCTTGCTAACGTCTTCCGGCACGGTGCACGTTTAAAATGTTATACCACGTATTTGGTGACGTGATAAGAGAATCACCCGTTATACGCAAGTGATGTATTACACCAGTCCTGGATTTTAAAACCAGAACAGGTATGGCTATGGTTCCGTGAACCAAAAAATGCACAAGAATTTTAACGACCAGTTAGTTCGATTTGAGCTCCGTGATTGATTTGTTCTGCGAAAGCCTTCATGATTCAAACCTGGAGGCGTTGCTGTGAACACAACAAACCCAGTGGGTCGGTCCAGCCCCTGGGCGATGGTCACCATATCTTCACCGGTCTCTTTGTCCACTGAGTGAATTCCGGATGTCTCCCAGTCACTCCAAAACAGTCTGAAGTAAACAGCGAAAAAAACATGCGATGCAATTAAATTATTTGTTTACATAAACAGAGGTAAACAGATGATCTCAACAACGTGATTGTAGCTAACTGAGGCATTGCTTTGGGGCGTGGGAGGGGAGGGGGTAGGAAGGGTTCCCCAGTAATATTTTAACAACAGCAAATGATCAACCACCACGTGCTTTGAGATAACACGTTTGATTTGTTAGTCAATTCTGAACCCATTGTCAGGGCTCCATTTAAACTAGCCCTGCTAAATTGAGTGGAAGAGGGGTATGCAGCGCGATCAAGGACAATCTTAGCAGCTCTGTTCTGCAGCACCTGAAGGAAGTCCATCAATACTTTGTTATTTCTATCACCCCAAACAATGTCGCAATAATCCAAAAACAGTAATACCATGGTGTTAACAAATAAATTACGAGCGCAGAAGGGGAGAAAATGCTTAATCCTACGCAGCACGCCATGTCTTTGATCAACTTTCTTTCTCACAAACTCCATGTCATCATCCCAAGACAATTTTTCATTAATTACAATGCCTAAATGCGTAAAATTAGTTTCTCTTTCTACCGTCATTAACAGTAAGCCTAAAGTGACATGTATCTTTCAATTTCTTCGGAACAACCCACTGCAGTCCTTTGGCAACGATCAGTTAAATAAGAATAAATAATATAATAATAAATAAATAAATAAATAAAAAAAAATAAAATCTGTAAAACCGACAAAGAGCAGTAGCAGTGGAGCGACGTTGTCGAAAGCCAAACTGGTTGTCAAATAATAACTTGTTTTGAGTCAAGTGGCCATAAAGCTGAAGATGTACGAATCGTTCAATTAGTATAGGTAATCACATGATTCCGAGTGCAATTTGGAATAAATAAGCACGAGTAAATTTTTTCAAAGACCCACAAAATTGCACGAGCCCGTAGGGCGAGTGCAATTTCTGGTCTTTGAAAAAATGTACAAGTGCTTATTTATTCCAAATTGCACGAGAAAAATCATGTGATTACTTATTAATAATACACTTGAAAAAATAGACTACTTATAAAGCTTCAGCCCATACATTGACTACTGAGGTACGCAGAAGGCAGTGCCCTCGATCTTCCGAAACTTGGAGAAGCCTCGAAAATATCCGGAGATCACAGGAAGTGTTCAGGTAATTTTCGGAAATCTTCGGTAGTGTTCGGGTAATCTTCGGAAGCATTCGGGTGATCTTCGGAAGTGTTCAGCGATCTTCGGAAGGTTTCGCACGATATGGTAATGGTAATGGATTTATATACCGCATTTTCTATGTATATATATTCAAATGCGGTTTACATCATCCAACCCACCCAACCCATGAAATCATGAAATAGCAGAAAGACCAGACCAGCACACCGGGAACTCCATGCCCTACTCTTTCCGATTAGTGTGTGGGTTCTTTAACGTCCCACAAGGTTATGAACATTGAAGTGTTGTGAGACGGGACCTCCGGTTTATCGTCCTTATCCGAGAAGACTAGAAAGTCTAACAATTTGCAGATGTCATTACAAAGGCAGCACTTTCTCCTCAGTTATTTAAAGACCCTGAGTGTTGGTCCGGCCGGAGATTGAACCCACGACCTCCCGCACGGTAGTCCGGCACTCTACCAACTGAGCCAACCGGTCGGCGGTCATATTCGGCGGTCTTCGGAATACATCGGTTGGTCTTCGGAAGTCTTCAAGTCTTATTTTAAATTCGGAAATCTTCGTTGTAATTTGCACTCGTGTTACACTTTTTTGCACTGGTGTTACACTTTCTGCACTTTGTTACACTTGAACTGCACTGCTCTCAGCCAATCACAATCGAGTAATTTTTTCAAGTGTATTATTACTTTCGATACAGTTGGTAATATGAAAATTGGACGGTAATTATCCCTGTCATGTTTGTTCCCCGTTTTGAACAAAGCCATAACCTTCGCACATTTCCACATGTCAGGGAAAACCCCAGTCCGAAAAGACATGTTTATTAAGTAAGTCAAAGATGGAGCAATAACATCCGACGAGTACCGAAGCATACGTGCACTGATGCTGTCCAGACCAGACGCTTTGTTTGTTTTCAGCCGGGCCAACTGATTTACCACTGAAGCTACAGTTACAGGCTGAAGTTTAAACTAACACCCGAAACAGATGATGTTGACCAGTTACTAACTCCCCGGAAGAATTTTGCTAGGTGTTTTCCAATAGAAGTAAAATGCTTGTTAAAAGTCTCGGCAATTTGCTGGTAACACGAGTACGACTGACCGCTGTCGGAGTTGACAAGTCCTGAACAAAACCTTCTCTGTCATAATTTTTAAAAGACCTGCTTTCAATCACCTTAGCTGTCAATTTCCTCACACCTGCTTTAAAGACACAAAGGATCCAGTTGTGGTCGCTAAGAGATGAAACAATAACTTCAGGCTGGACAATACGATGACTGTTATTCACAAAAATTAGGTCGATTGTAGTCTTTGAATTCTCAGTGACACGAGTAGGCTTAGAAACTATTTGAGTAACATGATATTTAGATGCAAATTCCTGAAGTTTGTGTCTCTCAGGGTTTCTATTAATCAACATTAAAGTCACCAATCAAAATCAAACCCCAGTGCTCTTGGTTGTAGTTAAAGAGAACTTGATCAAATTCAGTTATCCGTTCAGTTATCCATACTTTGGTCTCCTAGTCTGTATATGCAACCAAAAAGCATTGGTTTGGAATCATTCCTCGTAATTTCAACACCAATGTACACAATGTACTCGATATTTTGATCATGCTGGATGTTGGATTGGACATAACAAATTCCGTCCTTAATGTAAACAATCACCCGGCCACCACAAGATTTCTTTCCAAGACATCTGTCTTTGCGAATAAAGGAGTAGCCAGGAATATTTTCTTCATAGTCAAGTATATCTGAAGTGAGCCAAGTTTCTGACAATGCAATAACATAAAAAGAATACTTCTCAATGATCACTTTAAGGGAGTCGAGCTTGTTTAGAAGGCGATTTACATTAAGGTGCGCAATTTTAAGTCCTCGCAAAATATGAATTTCAGCATCCCGCAAATTTTCTCTGGCTGTTTCATTGGAGAAGGAAATAGTCGCAGGTTCGTCATAAGACAAACAGTCAGGACCAGGAAACAGGCAAGTGATGCACATCCAAACAGCAGAGGCGTTCGACAGTTCCGAGTATTCTTTTCTTGGCATGCCGATACACTTTGTGTGAAACGAAGCATCACACGAATCGCATTGAATAGCCATTTGGTTGCTACTACAAATCTTTTTGCAGAGGCTGCATTGTTCCTTTGGATGTCCAGGGTTCAACTCTACGTCATTTGACAGCAGGATAAGCGTACTTGCTGCCATACTATATCGAGCAAGAATTATGGTCAACGCTGCTTTGGCACAACGCGGCATGGCGGTAACACTCCACGTGGTCCGATTTTCCAATCTTCTGCTGTACTCCGGTTTTAAAGCAAAATCCAACTTTAACTGAACAAAAACGCTCTTCTGATGTAAAGACGTTCTCTGGTAGTTAAAAAATTTAAAATGGGACGAGAGCCATAAAATGCACATCCAGCCGCCATGACAGTCACTGGCTGACCCAAAAGAACTCAAGGTAAAACCTGCAATGGGACAACGTGGAAGAGGAAGGAGCCCATGATGGAGCCAGCTATATTTGAGAATAAGCGGATCGAGAATTGTTATTTCCAAGGAAGTAACGATGACCTCCTGCAGAATATTCGAGAAATACATGAGTTTTCACGGTCCTTTAGTCCTTTTCCAAATTAATTATTTACTGTCCTTCGTTTTGAACCATGTATTTTTAACGCCCTACTGTATCAAATGCATGGCACCTGTGGTAATGATTACCTGTTGTTTAGTAGGGCCAGCGAAAATGGATGGAGTACATGCGGAGTACTAAGTAGCACACGTCGTCCTCGACCCTGAAGGGAAAACAATAACCACATTTTGTCGTGAAATTTTCGTTTGGTAGGAAATCTCGGCGCTGCTTCATGCGAAACACTCTTTTTTATATAAGAACGTCCATGTTTGTAGCTCAGGCGGAACGTTCTCATTTTTCCACGATTTGGGCCAGAAAACGTTCTTAAGATTTTCTTAAGATACATGGTACGTGACCAGGAAACTTATAAAAGTGCATTCATCGCCTTTGCTGTGATGTGGCGATCAAGTTGCTTGTCACGTGCAGGGGTTTCAAAAGTAGCAGGAGGATATACAGTAGTACCCGGAGGACTATTGCGCCACGACAGCAGCACAGTGCGGCGGAGCCGAGGTTTATGCCGAAGTATCCTGTGCAAACACTTAAAGTAGCCGTTGACTTGCGTCGGGCGCCGGCTTAAATTGAAAACCCTGCACATGCTTGGGCGGCTTGCTCTGGTGCCACGAAAAAGATGTCGCGCCAGCAAACTCTTGGTGTTCTTAAAATTTTGGTTAATCTCAGACTCGACGTTCTTATAAAAAAGAATCTAGTCATAGTCATGAGTCTTGCAAAATTAAAAACAGAAAAACGGGCTGACTTGCATAACAGAAACGGAAGGAAAATTCTCCCAAGGACGCAAGACGAAGAATACTTACGGACAATTTACAGTAAAAGTAAAGAAACCCTGTCCACGCAAGACGAGCTACCTAACATAGCACAAAATCTACATGCTAATAAATTTACAGTAGGGATTAAGCTCCTTCGCATTTCATTTGTGACTACATAAAAAAACCTTTGTAGTGATGTTAATGGTTTGATAGAGTACGTCCAACATGAGCTATATTAGTGATGCGTAATTACCAATAAATCCGACGTTTCAATTTTATCGAGGCCAGCGTCTGCCCAAATGAGTTTTTGTGAAGCTGCATCGATGACTAATCCATTCGGCCATTTCAACTGTCCTTGGACAATGGTTCTCCTATTGTTTCCATCCACGCTAGCTCGTTCGATTTTGGGTATTGTTCCCCAATCTGTCCAATACATCAACCTAAAGTCAATGCAAAAATTTGAAAGGACTTTAATGTTCTCAATGCCAAGCAAACCGAGTCGTGTTTGAAAATTTACAGCATTCATAGTGTCATTTTTATAAAATATGAAAATAAAAATAAAAATACGGTAATAACAGATACAGTGGAAAACCACTAACTTAAAATTTCTTTTTGCACAGACAGCTAAAACCACTCCTACTCAGTATGGGAGACTTCGCAGAAAAAACATTCTGCGCTCCGAATTCAGTCGAACCTGTATTAAGCGGACACCCTCGGGACGCTTGTTAGCGTCCGCTAAAAACAGGTTCACTTCGAATTCGTCTGCATTAAGTATTTCTTAGTATTAAAAGGCCTTGAAAGGGTAAAATAGCATTCCTGTGAACGTACGATAACTCTGGAATACTGCATTTCCATAAAAAATGACAAGAAATGTGGTCCTTTGCTTTATGAATTGATTCACTGATTCATTCACATTCAATTCATTCCAAATCAAGTCATTTCATACATACTCATATACATTTCATATACACTGATTCAGTTCATATACATCTCTCACATTCACTGTTCAAGTACCGGTAGTGTTCAGAACTGCGATAATCAATTACATCTTTACTGATGTGAGTCTGGGTTATGCAAACCACGTGGACATCCAAATGACTGTGAAACCCTGGTGCACAAGTGAACTAAGAGCTTTGCAAAAACCAAGCGGTGTTTATTTGGTGTTTTCATACTTCTTGTAGGTTCATACTAAGACAAAAAATAGAGTGATTAACAAACCTTCTTGACTTATAAAGGATGATAGCTCTGGGTTTATCCAAGCTCCATATTATTGTTCTGCGGTTTCGCCCATCCAAATTTGCGCGCTCAATCTTCTGATTCGATACGTCAGTCCAGTAAATATAATCATCTTCACTATCAACCGTCATGCCGTCCACGACACCAACACCATCCCTGTATCGGTCAACATCACAACAATATTAATTTGGCTTTATTGTGAAACAGAATCACTTTCAAGTACTTGTCGTTATTTGTGGGACCTCACACGCATTTCATGTTTGCGTGTAAGTAGGTGAGACCACCAAATGACAAGCATTATTTGACTGACATTCAAAGATAGCAACTATCAAAATCGTATGTGGGTAAAATTTAATGTAAAATCACTGTGATCTAGCTTACCACACCACTGTTTCTACTCCCCCAACTCCGTTTACAGACATGCGGTTTATCCTATTGGCGTCCACGTCACTCCAATACATGCGTTTATCGACCGGATTGTAATCTACGGCGACAAGCATTGAAGCATCATCAATCTGCAGCTTTCTGAAAGTGGCTCGATCTTGCTTCGTGTCCGCAAAAAATTGCCATATTGCCTTCTTTGTGGCAACGAACACAGAGTAGCTTGGTAGAGGTGCTGTGATACGAAAGTAACAGAAATGTGCCACTGAACAATCGCTCAAGAACCTTCTAACAGCCATAACTATGCATCTCTTTCTTCAGAAGGGAAGGTTCGGGTTTGAGACTGCGATCATCGTGCTTTACAGTTGTATTTCCTTTCGGGTGACAAAAATGTGTGCTGCTGGTAAACGAATCCAAAGGGGGTAAAGTCGAAACAAAAAAGAAACCATAGGTAATAAGGTCTCAGTTAAATCAGTGTTCACCCTATTGCGGTTAGTAGAGTAGTCACGTTTGCAAGGAATAAACCAACAATAGTGCAATTCATTTATTAATTCAAGCAATATGTACATGCCTATCTTTTTCAAACAGCTAACATTTTGGTCAGCTACTTACATTTACAGCATTTCGCAAACGCGTCAACTGGTGAAATATGACAATATGAATTTGCAGGGCAACTATTCCGTGACGCGCCCCTGCCACAGAAATAATCTCGTCCAGTCGCCGCATTCCTGATAGGCGTCATACCATGACACGCTGGGACTGAGGAGAGAAAATTACGAGACTGTTGTACACCAGCATCCAGGACAACGAGTATCAACTTTATCTAAGACAAAGAGTCGTTTGAGATCGCGTGAATCAACACGCTGCAGATGATTACGGAAACAGACTTCTGTTTAAAACAGCGAGAGGATTAGGTTAGGATAGCTTATGGCTAATTACCAACTAAGAGTATGGAGAAAGAATTCTATTCAGGTTAGTGAGAGACCTGAAATACCCAGGAGTGAATCACCAAATACATTATCAAACGGGATGAGAGAAGGCGTGAGATAGTCGGCAGTGAATATCTAAATAACGATATTTTAAGCCCAACTCACCATTCTGACAGGTTTTGCCGTCTTTGCCGAGTTCCTTGTCCCTTGGGCACGAGCATTTAACTTTCCAGTGACCTAATGACCTGCACACGTGACTGCATCCTCCATTGTCTGTTGTACAGGAATCTAAAGACACGAAAATCCCACAATGGCCTTTGCCCTCGACCACCACCCATTTTGCTCAGTTGGTAAGAGCTCCGCAGTGCTGAGCGGAGCGAGATGGTTTCAAATCCAGGACCCGGCGAACCACAAACGAGGGCCTAAAACAACAATATCAACCCCAGTTTAGGGACCCAAATCCCCCCCCCCCCCCGCAATCCCAGTTTCTTAGATGATCTCGTGACTGGGCAATGACATTGAGTCGGCTCTGCCCTTGCCTTATTTTATCCATACGTATAAAACTTAAAGGAGACACGAACAGACCCACCACTAATCACAAACAGTGGGGAAAATAGGTCCTTGGGTTGTGGTCTGGCCTACATTACGTCTCAGTGTTAGATGATGGCTGGTAACAATGCTGCAATTGACTGCGGAAGCAAAGAATCCTTCTAGAACATTCAGACTAGGTTTCTGCTATGTATGACAAGTTAACTCAAACCTCCTGTCTTTGAAACACACGTATCTTGCACTGCGCATTTCTCCTGAGAATTGCAAAAACCGGGATTGCACAGCGGTGGTGTTACTATGGTTATCTGATAACCCAAAACCACGCCAGCTTCTTGCCAGGTAACAAACGCCCCTCTATTCCTGCTGTTGTACAGGGCCGTAGGATCCTTCTGTTGCCTACCAATCTGAAGCTGTAAGGTACCTGATGATAGGCAGTCAGTTAAAATTAGTAGCCTGGTGTACGTTCCTCAAAACTCCGGAGAAGTAACTTAAGTAACTAGTCCAATGTATTTAACACTTTCATAGTGTGCTTTCTTAAAAGAGTATCCAAAATATTAGAAATCGAATTTTTGCCAATAAACTTATTGGACGCAAAATATTTTTTTCGGGCCCAAAACGTTTTCGGTAGTTTTGAGAAACGAGCGCCAGGTTGCATGGAGCAAGGTAGAGCACTGCTTGCCGTTTTCTTTAACCACTCCGTACGTTTCGAACAAATTTATCGCTCTGCCTCTCATGTTGTTTGTTTTTGTGATACTCTTTAAATGGTATCAAGCCAAGCGATCCATCATATCTCTCAAGGAATACTCAAGACGCAGACAACGGTTGCAGAAAATAACTTCTCTGTCAGTTTGTCATAAATCTCGTAAAAACAACTGCGGAGCTACCATGAATAGTCCAGTTTGGTTAAAAGCTACTGAATAAATGCAATGAGAGAATTTATATATGTGGGCTTTATACATTTCGCCTTGTGAAAACTAAAACTAACATATAAAGTTGATAATGGCTTGTTTTCTCCTTAGGTAGATCAAGTTATATGTGCCTTTGTGTTCTTGCAACATTTTTACTTTCGACACATTAATTTTCGAAAGAGAAAAAAAAAACTTCCACAGCATAGCCCTTTTAAGACAAAAAGAATCCAAAAGTACCTTTAAAATTCAAGCGGGTGCGTCGCTGACACACCAACTGTTAAAAGTTCACAGTCAAAACAAGATTTCTTTGAGGCCTCTAAAAACAACCCATCTGTGACAAAGAAACATGAGCCACTTCCTTCAAGTGGTGGTGCGTTATCTATTCTGGATGGCATTGTGTAAGGACAAATCCACTTGTACAGACATTCGGCGTTTATTCCTATATCCCACAAGAACAGGTCCCTAGCAAGGGTAACATAATTGGTATGGGAGGGGGGGGGAGGGGTTCTGGAAATTGGCAAAGCGAAGACATAACCCATTGATAGGAACAAACGCATCAACTGACCTCTCAGCAGTTCTCCTCCTATTGCCCACGAACCCAAGCGTTGCTCTTGCCACAAAAGGAAATGCCAATGGTTTATCGGAAAATACAATGACACAGGTCTTGTTACTTGCTTTGCTTCCAAGCAACTGTACCGTTTTACGTCCCGGATGTACTGCTGGCGAGTCACCAGTACAGAGGCTGTTGTTAGAAAGTGCCTACCATTGTCGGAGTCTTCCCAAAACAGGATCAACCTGTAACGTAATATTCACGCAATGAGCAGGAGTGTTGTATTAAGTTTTAAAACTCGAGGCGCAGCCGAATGTTTTAGGACTTAAGTTCAACACGAATTGCGAATGGTGTAAACAGCTTAAAATACTTTACTGAAATATCTATCCATTCTTGCACTTATATTTCGATTTCGGGTTATTTGACAGATAGATAGATAGATAGATAGATAGATAGATAACCTATAAATGTGAGTAAGGTTTTTGTGTGGCTTACACGAAGTGTATAGCCACATTATGCTGAGACCAGATTTATTTGTTTGTCCACGAGAGTCGAGCGCCTGTCACGTGGTCTAGTGTCTACTGTTTAGTCAGCCATCTTGGTAGCCTGCGAGCAAGCTCTCGGGCTTGGGCTTGGGGTTTGGGGGAGGGGGGAGGGGGTGGGGGAGGGAAAGGAGGGAGAGCTTGCAGCGATGTCTCACAAACTTCCATGCCGCCCCAAATGCTCCCCGCGGTTCCACGCTGTCCGAGCTGTCATAATTTGGCCAATCAGCGCAAACCGGAAACGAGCGCTAATGTAAACAAACACGTGAAAGACATTTTTTCGCGGAAACTTGCCTGCTAGCGTAGGATGGCCGCAAGTATGGCAAATACTCCAAAGAAGATCTGTTCAGGAAGAAACCCGAAAGCAGAAGATCCAAACGATTTTTGTAGATGTTGTAAAGGTTCGTTAAAAGTGCGGTACGGAGATTCGTGGAAGTGGACTTCGTCGGAAAATCTGTTCCTTCCGTCGAAGAAGAAAGGACTCGAGGGCACTATTTTAGCAGATGTGCTTGAACAAAAGACGGGAATAGTCGCTGAGAAAATCTCTAGTCTTTCAGCTCGACTCTGCCTAATTTGTGCGACAAAAATCAGAAAAACCAGCGAAGGATTTCACTTCATTGTAAGCACACTGAACGTAGTTAATCCCAAGTTTTTTCAGCTCAGGGACCCGGAGGTCGAGGTCACAAATGTCGTGCCACGGGCGAAGCGAGCCTTGCCGACTTCTGTGTCAACTCCAGAAAGAAGCCCTGGACAGAAAAAAATGCAAAAAACTCGACAAAGTCCGGCCAGAGAGAAAAGAAACAGTGCAAGGAAGTCGTTAGGATCTCAGTTGTGCAGCTGGTTAACCGAGAACGAAGACGCAATTCTCAATATCGACGACATGATTTCATCGGAGCAGTCAACCCGAATTAAAGTTGTGGTGTTGTGGCCGAATGGCCGCACAGACGTGAGAGTGCCAGATCGAAAGGAGAACATTAATCTCCTAAAAAACGTTGCTTTTAAGAACTGGCAGGCCGTTGCTAACGCCGTATTGCAGCACTCGGAATTGAGGCAAGATATTTTGAAAGCTTTGTGGCGTAGGCTGAACGCCGAGTTTAAGGAATATTGTTCCTCCGATTCCGTGTTGAAACATCGAACCCCCGAAGAACTGATTGCTTTCTCGAACAGTTCAGTTGTCGAGGAGGTATCTACGAAATGTCCGTTTTGGAGCTCATGCATCAGTGGAGCGTGTGGAGTGGAAATGAAGGAGAGTCGTAATGTAAATAATGCCATCGCCCTTGCCACTTCTGTTTTAGCGCGGGTTCGAAACCAGTCAATGTCGGCTTTGGCATACCGAGTTTCTAGTATTTTGTTTCATAGCGGAGTTTCCAGTCAAGATCTCATTAGACTCAACAGAATGGGTATCTGCATGTTACCTCAGATGATTTTGTCTCTTCAGCGCGATTTAGGTAAAAACTTTGACGCAAAAATTATTTCATACAAAAAGGCTATGGAAAAAAAACCAACGGAAACTCTTGCACTACTTAACGAAATAAAACGGAAGCAGGTTCCCGTAGATAAAGAAAACGGAGTGTGTATTGATCTGACGGAAGATCGTCTTAGAGGTTACGAGAATTTTACAGCTTCAGCATTTGCTGAAACATCCAAGATGCTTGAAGAAGAGAAAGTGAAAAGAACGGTGGATAACATCTCAGGTGATATCTTGGACCAAGTTATCAAAGATCACAAGAAGTTTAATTTCCCTTTTTACAAGTAGGTTAAATTTTACATTTTGTATTCAGAATTAAGTTAAATGAATGCTATCTCTCTTGTCCGTTTGACTATTATTACCTTTTTAAACTATTTTGAAGGGAGTGCGAGAGTACAACAACAAGTCTGAAAGAAATACAAGTGATTAACTTGATATTGGTCCTTTCTTTATTTATAATTTATGTGTATTTTACAGACTAAAAAACTGATTGAAAACAATTAGCACATGCATGTAATATAACACTGTCAGGGCTTTTACCTTTTCCCCGTCCACATCTCCACCGTATGCGACTCGTCTACGACAACAGCCGCCAAATTTACATGTAATCTGGAACCATTGTCTCTCAAAGCATCGAGAAAATGCTTGTCGATTACTTTCTCGGCTGACCCGAACAAAAGCTGAAACTTTGCCGATCTTAATTCTTCGAACGACAAATCAGCAACGGAAGCGGCAGACATTCCAATACTTCTGGCTTCTGCTACCTGGTCCTCGTTGATGCTTTGCAATGGGCAGACAACCAACACCGTTTGATGCTGCTTCCTCTCTATTGCAGCTGCGGCAGCAAACACTTGAAATATAAAGCTTTTGCCGTAGCCCGTCGGCAAAACAGCAAGTACATCGCTACCTTTGAGCAGTGCTTCAACTGCTTGAAGTTGCTCAGGCTTAATTTCCACTGAAAACTTCAGATTTTTAGAAAAATTCTCGCACGCTTTATGAATAGAATCTCCTCCGCTCTCCGCCATCTTTGTTTTGTGCTACCACAATGCGCGAAGAATGATGACGTCATCGCAAAATTAAATCTCCACCAATCAGCATTCTCCGTAGACTTTTTCTACGGAGACATTCAAATTTATGAGACATCGCTGCAAGCTCTCGTTCCTTTCCCTCCCCCACCCCCTCCCCCCCTCCCCCAAACCCCAAGCCCAAGCCCGAGAGCTTGCTCGCAGGCTAGTCACGTGGTCTAGTGTCTACTGTTTAGTCAGCCATCTTGGTTGAAAGCGTGCTTTCGAGTAATTTTGTTCAGGTGATCGTATCACAAGTTAGTTTTCTTCGCACAAGCCAACAAATACAGACTCGGCTTGTGTTATAAGTACAGGTTTTGCAAGAGCTTTTACGGTCTTCGGCACAGGTTGTACTACACTGAAAGGAGTCATTGCACTCTCGCAAGCCAACAACTACATATCGGCTTGATCTATCGTGCGGGTTGCACCACTGAGTGTCTGAAAGTGTTTCAAAGTGTTTGAAGGTGTTCTGAAAGTCTCTGAAGCTACCTAAAGATGCCATAAAGTGAAATAAGCTGTAATGTGGTTACATTCCCCTTTCACTGTCGATAATTCACGGAGGGATATTTCAAAAAGACAAAAGTAAGTATGGGAATCTCGATTGAACTATACCTGTCAAGGATTGGCTCTCATGACAATTTCGTGAAAACAAAGGATACCTTATCACGTTGTAAGGATCATTTTTTGAGTTTAATGTTTATGACGTTCTATTTAAATGTATTTTACTTGCCTGAGTATTGAAACAAATTGTTGAACAACACAAAATGTGGAGTGATGTGACGTTTTGTTTTTTTCTTCAACTCGTGTGTTGTGTCAGCGAATGAAGTCTGAACTTATTAGTTTGTTCAGGAACACACAATACTAAACAATAATTTTGGAATATTCGTATTGTTTCAACTGTTGTCTTGTTATTATATGTTACCGAACTCTAAACTAATTGTTTACATTTTAGAAACTTGTGTTATTATTTTCACTCGTATGTTGTGTCAGACATTAAACTCTAAACCAATCGCTAGTTTGTTCAGAAACACAGAACACTGAAAAACAATTTCAATAACTAGTGCTGTTTCAACTTTTGTCTTGTTATTTTATAAGCGATTGAACTCTAAACCAATCATTAAAATATTTACGACTGTATTTCTTGTGGTTAACTCATAATTTCATACTAGTATGCTCTCACTTAAAACAACGACACAAAATTTATATCCTCTTCCCGAAATACCGTAACTTACGGTACGGCATCTACAGTGTCCTTTCATCCGTGTTTATGCCCAAAACAAAAGAAAAGCCCTTGAAATTTCAAAACTTGGTCCTGGAAAGTCCTTGAAAATTTGGCCTGAAAGACTGTACAAACCCTGTCACTTACTTCTCAGGCAAACAGTATTGCTGCTAACCATTTGTACAGTTATCACTAAAGGCAATATTTAGTGGTGCGTGAGGTCTGTTAACACACGACTGAGGTCAAGATTCTCCCATACAGACCGACTAACCTCAGTAATAAGATGTTTATTATATGACAAACAAGAAAATCTTAGTTTGTTTAACGTAACTGGGTTGCACTAGCTGACATTTTGCCTGCGAGCGGCAATCAGCCAAACTTAATTCTGATGAAATTTGCTCATCCTCTTTACTTTTTTCTCATCAGGCTTTTGGGACTTGCATAAATAAATGTTGTTAGAAGAAAATAATCAACATTTTTGTGTTTTAGTTGACAGTTTGAAACTTTTTCACCGCAAAATGTAATCAATCTAGAAGCCGACCTAGATGCGAAAATCTAGACCGCTTTCAATATCAATTTCAGCCAATCAAATTTGTCAATTTGGTAGTACCCAGTCCTTTTGAGACAGCCATATAATAAATAGGGATTTCAATTCTGAATGTTTTTTTTTCATCGACCATCACATTGAAAAGTATTCATCTCTGAAGAGTTATTCTAACTCCATACTTCCCCTCTAAGCGATATCCACACAGTTACTTCTTCCAAAGTCCAGAATTAAGTTAAGGTAAATTTGATCGAAATACACTTATTATCACCTACTTCCAGCTCATATTTTTGCCTTCAGTTTAACTTCTATTAGATATTACAAGTCGGCACTCGTAAGCCACACATGTACGCATTGCGGACCTATTTTTTAATTTAAGTACAGGTTTAATCCTTTTCTACATGCTTAAGTTGCGTGCGATTTGTTCCCTTACGCTTAACATGTGGTCTTCCCAGGTTAGGTTTTCATCAATATTGACACCAAGGCGTTTTACAGAGCACACTTTTTCCAACTCAGTATTAAACAAGGAAAGTGCTATCTCACCCTCGAGACCATATAGAGCCTAGAACCATATAATCAATTTTTAATACGTTCAGGGTTAGCTTATTTACGGAAAGCCAAGATGCCATTCCCCTGAGATCTTTGGCCATTTTATCTTGCAAAACAGGCAAACTATCACCTGAAAACGTTAGATTTGTCGTCAGCAAATAAACTCGCCACTCCACAGTCAAGAATTTAGAAATATCATTAACATAGATAAGAAAGAGGAGTGGACCTAATATAGATCCTTGTCACAAGGAACACCACATGTTATTAAGTTAAATGCCGATTTCACACCGTTAACGTAACAAACTTGTTGCCAATTTGCTAGGTAAGACCTGAACCAACCAACTGCTGCTGTTTCTACACCGTAATATGATAGCTTTTTCAAGAGAATTTCGTGGTTAACAGTATCGAAAGCCTTTTTTAAGTCCAGAAAAAGGACTCTGTTTACCATAGCACCAGAATCCGTTTGCAATTCGTCTATTTTGGTATTGTTCATTTCTTTCCCCAATAAGTTATTGATCACTTTCCAAGTGGCTCTTTGATCGCCTGATGCCTCATTTATCTGTGACTAAACATTTTTGCTTTTATAGTTGAATTTAGCCAATGAGAGGATTTGTTTCGTACTCTATTGGTGCGGTATGCGCATGCCTATTTATAACATCAAGAAAGACCCTGTTCCACGCTGTCTATGGATGATTAACATCTTGAAAATCATCAGTACATGACCAAGGAGCATTCATAAGATCGAATTTAAATTTTACTTCGTCAAAATGCTTGAAATTTCTTGATTGAACAAACCTTGGTCGACCCCTTGGGATACCTACCTTTGTTGCTGCATACACAAGATAGTAGTCACTAATTGATAGCGGGTAAACTCTTGCATGAACTAACTTTTCTTTGTTGCTGGTAATAATAAGATCAATTAGCGTTTTAGACGTGGCGGTAACTCTGGTCGGTTCGGTTAACACCTGATTCATCTGAAACTAATCAACATATCCCTAAGTAGTGAGGTGTGAAACTCAGGGGGATTCGATGGAAAATTGCAATTCAGATAGATAGACAACTCCCCTGTCTTATATAATAAAACCGTTTCTGTAAGAGAATCTTTCTATTGACAGACCCATTTCCATAAATAAAAAAAGCATAAGTTTGCACCTTTTCTCTATTAGTGGGACATGAGCTGTCACCCGAGAGCACAAGACTGAAACAGAGCAAGTGACCGCGCATATGCGATTGCTGTCTATTAAATAAAAGGAAACGTTATCCAGGACATCATACCTGTCAGTGGCCTCATTGTAGTACCCACTTGTCCTCGCCATTGTCTTGTTTGTGTAACCAACGAAGTTCTTCGTAGCAGCGGTCTTTGTGTTTGAAGCATGCTCACCAAAAGCATTTCTCTTGGTGAGAGCTAGCATTTGCAAGCCAGACTGTAAATTGAAGTCCGCGTTGGCAATCCCACCGTTCTCAACTGTGCACGTGAAGTAGAAATCTTTCCTCTTAGAGTCAAAGAAGATATTAGGCTCATATGCGTTTCCTTTGAAACTACAAACTGATTCAGCTTTCAAAACCTTTCCTGTCTGGCCAACAAAAAGTCCCACTACTTCAGTTCGACCGCTCTCCATAACAGCAGCTCCTATATAACCACCTTGAAATAATAACATGGATATCAGCAACAAGCTGCAGCACTGATTTAAATTGCACACGATACACACAAATGTTCAGTCCTAGTTATTCGCGTTCACTGATTTCGCATCAGTACAATTCCGGCAAAAGTAATCAACTTTTTGTTGGTTGGCTTAACTACGCGGTTGATTAGAAAACCTGCCCGTCAGAGCTGTTTTCAATTGGGTGTTGAAAGTTATTCACGTTTGCTTTGGTATTGCTTCACTGTCGCCTGATTGGTTGGCAAAACCCGCGCCAATTTTACAAACAATTAAACTGAGCAAAACCAAAACCAATTGACTTGTTCGTACGCATTTTCTCGCGCTTGGCGTCGGCTGCATGAAATGGTTGACTCCGCTGTTTACGTTTTTCTTCGTGATTGGCCAGTGTAATCATTTGGTTTTACAACACTCAATTGCAATTCGCGTTATTCCTGGTGAAATTCAAACCCGCGCTTGAGGCTGAAACCTCACATTTGCCGCAATTTCTGTCACTGTTATCTGCGTCGTTTGTGCCCAATAGGCAAAAAAAGGCTCCTGGTTAATTTAAAACGGTCAAAGAATCGTCGAGATAACGCTAAGTTGGACGTAGGAGAAGTTACAGTAAAAACCCGCGTGTAAGAGGATGCATTTTCCCAAGTTAGGCTCGTCAGGTATTTACATAAATGGTATCTAACAAGCAGTTAGGCTACTTAGGTTCTTAAATGGGTTCTCATTTTCTGAAGAAAAAAACCTACACTGTAGCTTATAGAATTTAGTGGTATTCAGTCTGTTTCTTTTAATTCTGCATATAAAGTAGGTTTTGACGGAAAAATGACTATAACAAGAAAAATTGATTGCATCTGTGTCTTCAAAGAGGTCCAAAATGTTGACCTATCTTATTTGCCCAAGTGTGCACATTTAGCTTTATATAAAATAAGAACCTGTTTCAAATGCCAGGTTGAAGAGGTTTTTTGTACAGGGGGGGACTAACTGGCAAATTTCAGCCTAACAGGGTTCTTATTTGGGGTTTTTTCCTGTATCACGTGATCTCGTACCTGTCACGCTGTTGTACTTGATTAAAGGTCTCGTTGTGTCGATCCAGTCGCTCGAGCCTCTATCACCGTTGGCTTTAACAAACAGGGACGCACTAGCTGCTCTCTCTGTTTGTGAGCTCTGCACTCTTTGGCTAACGAGAATGTATTTGTTTGAAAAGTACTGCAAGGCACGAAACTGGAAAGCTATGAAGTATTCATCGGACTTAACGTTATAAGCCACACTTGGCCATCCTTGGTTGCCTAAAAAAGTAGTCAGCAAATTAATAAAAAAGAAAGGGAAACGTAAGAATGCTGGTCAACTGTTTTGCAAGCAACATTTGATTACGGAGAGAAGAAAAGGAGGAAAAGGAGGAAGACCACGAAATCCGTGACATCATAGCCTCTAATAAAAAGGCTAATAGCGGTTGTTTACCCTTTACTTAACTGTTTGCGCATACCTTACGCATGCGCGAAGCCATTTAATACACTAGTCTTGGTTGTAAAGGGCAAATACGCTGGACTTTCGGGTTCAAGTTTGCCCGACGCATGGGTATAAAGTGGGTTGGAGAAAGCCAATAAGTCTCCAGTCGCGGTCTGTCATTGGAGAACGAAACAATAGATGATACAAAACGATTTTCGTCCCCAAAGGCCACGATTCTTTCGGTTGGCACCAAGAATAACGATCTCTGGCCAGTTCCGAAATATGCAGAGTCTCAGTGAAGGTGCATTTTTACAACCGATGGCAACCCCTATGGTTTCGAACTTCCATTTTTACAACCGATGGCAACCCCTATGGTTTCGAACTTCCGAGTTTGCGTAGAAGAGCCGAAGTCCGTGATTTACGCACTTCCTGGTTTGGAACTAGCCAGAGATCGTTATTCTTGGTGCTGACCGAAAGAATCGCGGCCTCTGGATGATACAACTCGAACAATACCCTTACCCCTGATAACAAAAGAAGCTACAGGTGATGGGGACCAATGAAGATATAGGTCTGGTGGAGCTACAGGATTACACGTGGGTTGGTGTTTGGGTGCGACACTTGCTTTGAGTTGGTGGGTTAAATCTCACTGTTTCAACGTTTCAAGGCTGTTGAGTTGTTTAATCTCGGTGCTTCTTAATCTCAGACTTACATACTGAATACGTAGTCCCAGTCCTAAAGTATTTCTCATTTGACACTCGGCGTGCGTATACAAGAAGCCAGAAACCTGAAAAATACCTGCTTTTCCGTTGATATTTGCAGTGAAGTTCAGAATTTTTCTGTCCACAACTCGTGCCAAAGTGTCGAACCTCAAAGCGAACAGTTGATCCGGGAGATTATCATTATTAACGTCAAGATCAAACGTAATAAGGTACTCGGTGCGTCGAGGATTGTATGCAGTACTGTGATGTAAAACCTTTCCAAGACGACGGACGAATTCTGGAACAATTTTGAACAAAGAACCTAACTTTTTCACTGATCCTACAAAGACGACCTGCGGAATGTATAAAATGACAGTTTAAGGCAGTGGGAATAACAATTTAAAGCCCAGTCTGATATGCTAGTTGCTTGACAACGGGCGATAGGACACAGGAATCGAAGGCAAGGATCGAATTTACGACCTCCGTAACACTGGTCGGATGCTCTAACCACTAAGCTACAGGAACCCATGGTGATCCAGGTGTTACGAAGCTCGTAGGTTCGATTCCTGCCTGGGACTCTGATTTCCTTTTCAGTTGTCCTTTCGCCCGTTGCCAAGCAACTAGCATATCATTTTTCTCACGGGCACATTACATCAGTACCATTATTAATAATTGCATGAAGCCCAGTATATTAGATTGAACAATTTAGGTATCTTGGCGATTAATAAGGAATAAAATAACAGTAAAGTTCTTGATGAAGAGAACAAGACTTTTAAATTTGAAAGACATGTTTCGGCAACTCCTGTGCCATCGTCAGTTTACGGATGGAATTACAGTGAACAATATATAGCGGAAAATTGGAATAACAATGGTATGATACAGCAACTAATTACAAAGAAAGATTAAGATTTACATGAAACAATTGTTGACAAAGAGCCGATTTTGAACGAAGGAAACACTAGCTTGATATTAAAGCTGTTGTCACAAAAACACTGAATGGTTCTGCGAATCCGCTTTTGTGCAATAGCAGAAAATTTACCCACGTTACCCTTCGTTCAAAATCGGCTCTTTGTTTAGCGTGAAAAACCTTATCCCTTAAGAGCTCAAATCACGCGTTTTTTATAGATTCAGGTGTGCAGGCTGTGGTGCCTGCTATGTCGGCGAGACTTCCCGACACATTTGCACGCGCATAAACGAGCACTTAAATATGGATAAGGCCTCTCACATTTTCAAGCATTTACAGGATTCACCTAGGTGTCGGACACTTTATTCGAGCGAGTGCTTTGTTGTCATAGATCAAGCAACAACACGGACACAATTAAAAATCAAGGAGGCAGTGCATATTCACTGGGAGAAACCCTCCCTAAATCAACAATTGTTTCATGTAAATCTTAATCCTTCTTTGTAATTAGTTGCTGTATCATACCATTGTTATTCCAATTTTCCGCTATATATTGTTCATCATTGTAATTCCATCCGTAAACTGACGATGGCATAGGAGTTGCCGAAACTGATGTCTTTCAAATTTAAAAGTCTTGTTCTCTTCATCAAGATTGTTACTAAATTGCTGCTTGTACGTCCTTTTGGAAACAGTAAAGTTATGGTTAAAATCTTGATTGTAACAACAGAGTGGTTTACGACATAACCACTGAAAATACGGAAACACTATAATGAGACAAAGGCAAACAAAAACCTACTGATCTATAACCTGACAGTAATTTGGGTAGGAATCGAAGAAGAGAAGGAGTGAAATCAGCCTCACACCTACAATTCTAAACTGGCACAGCCATTTTCCGATTTAAAAATGGAGAGCCAGAAGAACTGAAATTAACAAAGGCCAAAAGTGAAAATGATCTTTGTACGAATTTTGGTTGACAAGTTACGAACCTCAAACACTATCTCTTTTATTTGTTCTTGGTAAAAAAGACACCCTTTTAAACAAAAGAAGCGACAGAGAGAAGAACGTCTACACCAAAAGGCAGAGATGGAAATAAGGAAAAACAGACTGATAGGTGATTTGCAGCCTGCTTTGTCCAGTTAACGCGTTTATTCTATTCTTTTGAAATTTTATTATTTTATTTCATTTCTGGCTGGTAAATTTGATCGGTAACTTATCGATCACCTGCCTTTACTTCCATACCTGGAAAGGAGAAGGGGTGTGTGGGGCGGCTGGGGGAATGTAGGTCCATCGTTCAGTACATACACTGCTACCATTCTTAGACGGGTCCCGGGTACTCGAATTCTGCAGTGAATCTCAAAGGCAGACACCTTTCAGTATGCGTCGCTGTTCACCCACAGTAACCATAATCAGTGTACTCAATTTCAGTGTATCTTAATCATCCATAAGAAAAGAATAAAAGGTGAACAGATTCATAGTCACATACCTTTTTAGCGTCCACGTCTTTGCCTTCCTGTCCCTCACCGTTCACCATTGTTACAGCATAGTAGAACTCCGTGTTCACAGGGGGATATAAATCTTTAAAGCTGTTTGTTCCCGAGATCTGCAAGGTCTTATCAAGCTTCCCCGATACGAATGGTCTCATGCCGGACACATTATCAAAGTATGACGTGCTTCGGTAAATGTTGAAATGCTTGAACTCCTCGTTCCTTGAGCGTCTGTTTGGACTGGAACACAATTTAACGATCTCTTTAAGGTTTGACTCATTTGATCACTATTCCTTTGACACCCATCATGTCAAAATTCGCTCTCTAGGGCAAGACCTAATAGACCTTTTTACCGCTACGGCGGCCATCTTGAATTCTATTGTTTTGACTGAGAAATTATGGGCTGCCAAGGGGGCAATCGCTGGAAAATTCATCGTATACACAGCTTTCAGGATAAATTTTTACTGCTTTTCTCTCACATTCCAAAACAAATATTACAAGCGTTACATCTTTCTGTCACGGTATTTGGCAGTGGTTTCTATGGTTAGCGAAAAATTATTGTCAACACCTGTGTCGCAAATGGAGGTTGGGTGCTCAAGGATCTGGGGACTGGTACCAACGACCCAACCCCCGGTCGGTGGAACACCCCATAAGCCTGCCCTACCCGCAACCCAGCCACGAGCCCCGCCCGACACCCCAGACCCCAAAACAAGCACCCGTCACACTGAACCATAAGTGGAAAAAACAATCCCCAATAGGGAGAGGAGGGAGGGGAAATACTCGAAAGCCCCGCGAACGCCAACACACCAAACGCTGAGCTAAACAAAACCACGAGGACATGCGAAGGCGCACGCATAATGTGCAAACGAACCGCTGACCGCTCGAACTGCCAGAAGACGCCACAGAGAGGCCCAACATGCAAATAACACATGCACACGCTAAATAACGCAGCAGGCAACGCCTCCAAAATACTAATAACGCGCTAACGCTAACGCCACGCAATGCCACGCCACGCCACAACAAACAGAGCAACATGCTCCTAGTCGTTAACTAAGTTAAATTGCATTTAACCCTATTTAAAAGTTATCACGCCACAGTATTCTTTATAATTATTTCTCATCTGCCCCCTGGGTATCCCATAATTTCCTTGGAATTCAAGATGGCCGCCGTATCGGTAAAAAGGTCTATAAAATCTTTCAAAACTGATTTCGATGCATATTTCACAAATTTATGAGGACGTGAAATTTTTTGAAAATGAGCGGAAGAATTACCATGCTGAGTAACTGAAAACAGATTTCTAAAATCTAATCTATGACCATTTTTTCGTTTATGTGATATCATTACTTCCGGCTTAATTACATAACCTCGAGAAAAAGTGAAAACTATTTCGTAAGCCAGCCCTTTAATTAGCTAATATCCTTTCTGAGCGGGCGCGAAAAATCGAAACGTGAAACGAAGCAGCAGAGACGGACTAGGGCCCTCCTCCGGTCTTTTGCTCCAGTTTGGCCGCGTTGTTGATTGATTTAAATGAAACAGATCTGATAGCTGCCAGACCTTCAGAGAGACATGACAAAACTTTTCTTAGGTGTATTTTAGAGTATTATACTGTCGACCTTCATACCTGAAAGGCAAGAACAGCTTGTCCCACTGTAGCAGGATACCGTTGCACTCTTGCTTGGCCGTGAGGCCCTGGACCCTGTTTAACCCCCCCATTACCACAACCTGACGTCGTACTCGGGTCGCTGTGTGACTTGGGAAACTGTGTTCGAACATGGACAATTTCTCCTCGTTATTATCTGAAGGAAAAAATAGAAATGAAAACCAAATTTTTTTCACAAGTCAGTCCTCAAATAACATGGTCTCGGTATAAACAATGACGCGAATGCGCGTTGGATATTGTGGCACGCCGCAGTATGTCCACAGTCGTGTCTAATGTTGTTTAATCGCAAAATCCCAAAATCAGTGTCAGCTAGTTCCTTACATTTGTAAATTGACCAAACCTTGTATACTCACCAAACTGAAATGGATTTAGGTCATCAATCTGTACATCGCCCAGCTCATTGTTGCTGATAACTTGGATTTCATTATCCGCGGCTAGAAAGTAAAAGTTGTAACCACATGATAAGGTTTGTTCCTAAGGGCCTGTTTACATGGAGGTGGGGGACCCCAGGTAGGTGAGGTAACCCGCCTAGCCGTGGTCGAAAAATGGCCCGCGTTTACATGCAAACTTACAACCCCGGGGTCCCGGGGTGACGTTACTAGACGTTGTTGCATGGTCGCTAGGCATGTAAACAGAGAAAATGGCGGGCGAACGACGCATTTTGGCGGTCAGTGTTCTTTTCCTCTCATTATATGCTCTCGCTGCAACATTTCAGTGCCGTAGCTTTTTACTGTCACTTTTGATGATACAAAGCCTCCGCCAAAGGCAGTTGACTGCTCAGGCAACTCGACCCCGGCTAGGCGGGTTACCCCACCTTGAGTCGTTTACATGGCAAAATGCGACCCCAGCTGACAGGGTTACCCTACCTGGCAGACCGGGCAACCCGCCTAGGCGGGTTACCCCACCTATCATGTAAACATGATCAAATAAAAATGAGAGATTATATGGAGAGGTGGGTTACCCCACCTAGGCGGGTTACCTCACCTACCTGGGGTCCCCCACCTCCATGTAAACAGGCCCTAATTTAATGAATCACAGCCCGTTATCATTTTTATCTGATCTACCATCAATAAACAGTCGTCTAACTTCTCAGTTTATCGTTACGAAAGATAGATTGAAATCTTCACTGTGGGGTAGCGCTTGTATTCCAGCACAGGGTGCGTGGAGTGACGGAATTTTGTTCTTCTCCGGATCCTTGTTCAATTCCGTCAGTCTGGATACTGAACACCATTAGCGCATGTATGGACCGCATCACGTCATCCGGTGTAACCTGACTGGGCTTAGCAAGTGATTCCTCCCTAACAGCACTGCTCGCATTATTAATGCTTTGCAATAAGCACGCCGAAGCAGCTCGGTCATTTAATTTCACCTCAGGTCAACAAAAACGGATGCAATGGACGATTTCTTCACTACAAACAGGAAAAGTTCGTACTCTTTGCTTTGCCATTTGCAGGAGAGTACAAGAGCCGCCGTGAAGCAACCAACGCGTATTTCAAGCGTTCCACTGAATCTTCTCGCTTCGGGCCTAAATAAACTCACCAATAAACTCACTCTTCTCCTTTGTGCTAAGACCAAAAAGATGTGAGGAAGTAGCGAATGTATTAAAGATATGCCTTTGTCGAGAGATCCAGACGAGACGCAAATGAAATTCGTATATCAATTTCCAAATGTGAGCCGCTCTCCTGTGCACGGGTTTTTTTAACCCTGAAATACCACACTCTACTTTTTCTTCCAGTGACTTATAAAGAGAGCAACTTCGTGAAGCCTACCCTCTTCATCCTTTGGGAGGGTTCTCACACAGCTTCGTTTATCAGAAATAACAATTAAAAGAAATTAAAAGACAATTAAAGGAATAAATAGGTAGTAATAAACATAAATACGAATGCAAGAGTCATAGAAGTGGAAGAAGGTTGCGCGCTTTTAAAAATACATCAAACTAAACAGCTTTAATCTTTAACCACAGTTCGTAACAATACATAACTGATACAAATGGACAAATACTAACGTATACAATCGAGCAAAAATTGTTAAATGGCAGTAGGGGGAAACCAAATTCCCATGCTAAGACATACCCTCCAAGCTGAAAAGGGGCATGTACACCATGAATTTCTCGCTTTTGCTTTTCTTGTTTCGCTATTATCAAGCTAAGACAGCCTCCGTCGCAGACGTAAACTAACCCCATTACTAGTCTGTGACGCATGCTAAGACAACACCATGAAAATCAACCTTAAGTACTCACCAAAAGCATGAAGGATACATAACGAGAAAAAAGCGAAAAGTAAACTTTTCCACTCGGTCATGATTCCAGGTGCGCTGTGAAGCTACTCTGAAAACATTTGCCGTAGTTCCTTTCACTCTCTTCGAGTGAATATCTTCCTTTTCAGCACGACTGTGAACAACAAAGGAAGTGGTTCAGTTTTCGTGTAACCCTATAAGAGATCACGTCATCTTAACCTTGGGGTCAGCTAGCATGACGTTCTTCTACTGAACGCAAGAAAACACAATTCCCTAAAAAAAAAAGGGTGATAAGAAAAGAAAAACACCGTAGTGCACAAAAACATTTGGTGCTCACTTTTCATTTCATGCTCTCACCGAAGGATTTGGTCCACAAACCTAAAAGTTCAGTATTATCTGAAAGGAAGAGGGTTTCAAAAGCGATTCATTATTGGCCCTGTATCAAAATACATTCCGTCGGGGTACAGGAAAGGCCTACTTTTAGTGTTTTTTCAAAGTGAAAGAATTTACGCCAGAGAAAGCTTTATGGGGTAGAAGCAAGAAATGACAAAGCTGCGCCATACAATTTCTCTATAAAAACATCAGTTTGGGCACAATTCTCTGTCAATAGCTTATTTCTCGGATGTCCGGCGTTTTCCATGTCATGCTTACGCGAAATAAATATCTGTCTTGAAAGGGTAATGAACTATACCAGCCTGTATTCAAATGCAAACCCTGCCAGGGTTATACGGCGGTATAACACTTCAGTCGTATACCCGAGTAAACCATTCCTGTTTGTCTGTTTCAAGTTCAACCCATGTTCAGTTGCTAACAATCACCTGTGTTTGCGCAGGATCGCAGAGAAGACATATAATATAGTTCTTAGGAAATTGACCTTGAGTGCAATTCATGATTAACAGGTATGAGTGATTTTGAAAGTATTCAAATTTGAGAACTTTCAAAATCGCGGGTACTTGTTACTCGGGCTTCCTGTGGAAGGCCCGAGTCTTTAGATGTCGTCCGTACTTCTTCTTCGTCGTCTGTCATCCACAAACCGCACTTCCGGCGTATTTTCGCAGGTGCGAAAATAGAGCAATAACAACGAGAACGCCGCCGTGTTGGATTATGAAGAAGCGCGGCCACGGCTAAATTCTTTACGCAATCGCATATGTTGCGCTCACAACTTCGAGGATCACCCTTCATTTGATTTCAATTCCGCAGTTCATACATATGGTAGAGTATCGGCCGAATGCCGACGAAACAAGAATCATATCGGCCGACAGATAGATCGACCAACAATCGGTCGACTCTCGGTAGATACTCAGCCGACATATTAACCGATAGTGTTGACTGAGAGAAGAGCTGTACATCGATGGAGTATCGGTCGATATGTCGGTCGACATTCGCCTGATACTGGCTGAAGAGGCGACTGACATCTCGGCCGAGTATCGACAGCGAATCGACCGAAGTAAGTAAGTAAAATCTTTATTTAAACTCGTTTAAAAATCTTCAGTTATGCTAAGTATTTTAATTACAATCATTTTTTAAAAATTAAAACGACTACAAAAACTGATTTACAAGATTGCCGAGTGGGAATCGAATGTTTCAAGTGCGCGGTTAATTTCCTTCTTAAACTGCCAATTGATCTAATCGCCCTAATATTTTCAGGAAGAGAATTCCACAGTAGGGCACCGCTATAGCCAAAGCTACGTTTCAAATAGTCAATACGCGGCTTGGGTAAGTTTAACTTACGGAAAGAATCACGCAAGTCATAGTCTGTAAGCCGCTCATTGGATAAATCGCGCAAGTACACTGGGGCTAGCCCGGATAGGGACTTAAACATCATTGTAGCTTTCTGCTTTCTTCTTCTTAATGATAGCCGGTCCCACTTCAAAGTTTCAAGAAGCAGGCTTGAGTTTGCCTCATATTTGGCTTGCAGAATAACCCTAGCTGCTCGGTTTTGCAATTTTTGCAGTTTCTCACATAGATAAGAACTCAATCCATCCCAAACGGGGGCACAGTAATCGAAATAAGGTTGGATTAAAGCTTGACCAATCACAGCGCGCGTACTAACTGAGAGTTTACACGTTTTGAGTTACACGGCTTGACAACAATTCACGAAATACAACTCCAAAACCAGCAAACGAAGTTTGTCAACAAAATCACATACTTTCCTTTTTTGAGAAAATAATCCGGCTTTTTCAGTAAGTTAATTCCATTGCTGTATTTTTCCTTCAATTTACAATGCTTAGTGAGTAATTAAGTAAGACGAGAATTCCAACGTTTCGCCGCACTGGGGTAAAATGATTTTCAAGTTCCATTGCTTCCCATACCTTCTTAACTCCCGCCACAATTCAAAATGGCGGCACAGACGTGAGTCAATGAAAGAATAACTTGCGGTGCAGTCGGACTTGTCACTCGAGACCTTGGTGACCTCATATACCGGCGGTATGTTCACTGTCTTCGATGCAGGCTATGAAAGAAGAAAGTCTGATAGATTCGCCACTTACCAAATAACTAGAAATCCTCGTAAATTATTTATCTTTGCCGCTTCCAGACTTGTGCCGGCTTATGACAAGCCCAGGTTACGATCAGCGATCAGTGTAACCAGGTGGCATCTGAATCCTCCCAGCTTACATCTTACTCGAACTTGAGCTATCTGAGTTACCAGAGGTTGCAAATAATGATTGAGTAAATGGCAAGGGCGTCATTTAAACACTTGGAACGCCTGCTGTGCAAAGAGAACAGCAAAAGACCTTGATATCAGATTAATAATTGTACAGATGCAAAATTTTACGCGGGAAATGTAAGCTTACTCGGAACACTCAAAGCACCCCGGGGCAAAATTTAAAGTTTTCCTAATAAATACTACTTACCATTAACATACATGGTACAATTGTTATTAATTAATATCTGTAGATTTGATACAAGGCCATGGCAAACGCGGCATCGTACAAACCATTCGAAGTGACCGGAGGAGGAGCCGCCATTGTCCTGTTTACCGAAGATATGGCCGTGAAAGGCCTGGAACTAAAGATACCCAAAGACACCGGAACACGCGGGAATTAAAGGACAATCACATGACTTTTGGATAGTTTGCACCCGAGTGGAGCGAGGGTGCAAATGGTGCTTTGAATTGGGTGACAAATAAACTATATGTCCGACAAAAGTGATGTGATTATCATTATTATCAATACACAAGGCCAAATGCATTTAATAAGAAAAAAAATGTTTAACAGAGATGTAGCATGAAACTATGGTATAGAAAGTTGTTGCTACAATATGATTAGCTAAACAAGAACCAAATAAAATAAAAGTCAAACATAACCTAGTTTTAAAAAGATTGGTATCAAAGATTAGCAAAAAGGCAGTTCATATTTCAAAATAGTCTTCCCGCTCACAGGGCGGCAAATGCATTTTCAGCCCGAACATTTCCCGTTTGGCCCACAAAAAGGTGTGTTTTACAGAGGGAAGTTTGTCATTTGGGCGGACGTATTGATGATAATCAGAGTTTTCAGTAGAATGTATGTCAGTCCATTTACGTCCCACACAGAATTTCTAAAGGAAAGTTCAGTTCAGTTCATTTATATCACACTATTTACAAAGCAATTACATTGCAAAAAAAAAACAAACAAACAAACAAACAAAACAAGGAAATGGCAATATGCGAGGATTGATAAGCAAGTCTAAAGAGAACCAGCAAGGCTAGCAAGTTACCTCCACCACCAGTACCATAGGATATTACCCTGGATGTCAGCAGTTCTGTTCTTCGTACCAATACAGCTTAAGGAATGAAACGGCAAAGAACGAAATAATCTCAGGCGCCAGGGTATTAGAGTACCCCCTTCAGAATCAAATTTCGCCTTATGTCGGGAGAGATTCATTGATTGACAGCTCGCACAGTACTGCTGACCTATTTCAAACACCAAACTTTTACATCATACTTAATTTCAAAATGGTAGTGTGATGGGAGATTCATGAAATAGGTGCAACGATAGTGATCTCACTGACATCAAGGTCACAAACAAAAGCGGGGTTACATAGCAGTTCGGTGATATGAAAGTGCGAGCATAGTTTGTGACCATGCTGCTTAGTGGGGCATTGCACAAGTCATTTGAGAGGGCGGAAAGGCAGACGTTCATTGGGCTTCGTTCCGAGCGCTCTCCATTAAGGAGCCTATTGACAACAAAAAGCGTGGGATTGGCATTACTTCCAGGGATCTACGAATGGGCCATGCCTTTTGTGACGAATGTTTACAGGGTTTAGGATCACAAGTGCGGATGGTACATTAATACGGCCAAGTTCTCATGGTTGGTTGATGACCATATTAACGCGTTTACACTGTACATTTCAAGTGATACTAAAGGATCGGATACAGTTTTGACTGAAACCGCTACGGATTGGCCTTGAGTTTAATTAACAATTATTGGATGAGGTTGAGCATGATAGCGATAATTATCAAGGCCACAGTTTGTGTTATCTGCCGAAGCCGAAGGCTGAGGCCTTGATAATTATCGCTATCATGCGAAAACCGAATCCAATAATTGTTTTATTATGCATATTCCTGAGCTGCACTGGCGACTCCGCCATAACAAAACTGATCAAACTGCTGGTTAGTGTATTCGTTGACGTCACTTCTGCATGCATAAAACTATTGTCTGTAGGTATGACGTCAATTCTATATATATAAAAACTATGGTCTGTAGGTATGACGTGAGAGAAACAGAGCTAGCAAGAATTAGCTGCGTGCTTATAGCCAATCAAAATCGAGCTGGTGACACCAATGTATAATAATATCTATTAATAGTCAGAGCCTACACACGAACAATGACAATCGACAACAGATATCCGCTGATTGAGCACTTTGCTAATTTTATTATTATGGTACTGGGTTACAAATTAATCCTTTTGCTATGAAATTCTCGATTTTGTTTTATAAACGTTTTGTGAGAAAAGCCATGGTACCAGCTCCAAGACGGGGCACATAAGAGATGCCGCGCATCTCTTAAAATTTAGAATCCATATTAAAAAAGATCCAAAGATCAGCTACAAAATTCCTTGTCACTACTGTTGGTCCAATATTGTTCCCATATTGTGTCCTGCCTGGTTTCGCTGTAGTCACTGGATCATGACGCCGCCTTCTCCTCTCGGATGTCTGGTTAAAAGCCACATAACACTGTTATTATCATTGAAGATTGCGTGGTGCGCATAACAAGGTAAAAAGTGTGTGGGGTGCACGTGATGAGTACTGTTTAGGAACACCTTAACTACAACAGAATACAATGCCACTTTGCTCCCCCGCCCCAATTTAAGCTATTCAAGAACGAGACACGTTACAATAGGCTATACTGATACTCAATAACACGGATATGAGTGGCCCTGTATTCTGAAGTTCGGCCTGGTGTTACCCTCACGGCATTAACGTTGCTAACATGGGAAAATACTGGCAATAACGTTAAAAAAACACCAGTTAAACTTGGCGTTTCATGACTAGGTAAGGAAAAATACGATAAAAGAACAGCAATACAGGGAAGTGGGAGTAACATCTTACACTTAACACGACACCATCTCAAATGCATGACACGTGAACACCCCGTGCCAAATAACGCGGCTTCCAATCGCAACACAGCTACCTAACGCTTCTTTTTTTAAAACGAACGAGCAACTTGCAAAGGGAATCGGGCTGATAAAGTAGGCGACTATGGACAAGTCATACTTTTTTCTTCTTGCATTATTTTTTCCAAATGAGTCACCACTCCGTCTTCTTTTGAAAAAACGAGACTTCATGACTTTAAGTCATTTTTAACTCATCACACTCGACTTTCATATTCGTTTTTTTTAAAATCTTGGGAAAGCTCTGACCGGTTTAGCAGGTTCCAAGCCCTCAATGGGATCAAGGGCATTGAGATCAAACACGAAAATAGACGCGTTTGACACTGAATGGCAACAGAGTAAGAAATATAGCCATCTAGCAAATTTTAGGTGACATGGATTGTTGTTTCAAAATATCCAACTGTGAATTACCACTCATGGGAAGTACGCAAGTAGACTACCAAATCCCTTATATATCGCAAGCTCTGTGCTTTAATTTTTTTCTCTAAATTACAGTATTGCACTTTCCAATTATCTTGGAGACAGGAAAAGACAAAGACGGTTTAGAACTGATGACTTTGGTGTGGTTTTACTACAGGCATTGTCGAGGTTAGGAACCAAATTTTAATACTCCCTTATCAGTGAAATCTAATTTGCTCTAATTTACTTATATATGTAACTTACTTAATTAGTTTAGTTTAATTGGGGATGCAGAAATCACGAATAAGCTCTCTAGTTTCTTTTCGCTCTCCTCGCCAATTTGTTCTTTGAAATTTTATTGCATCCTGTTTTGTATTGTGTGTGTATGTGGCAAAAAAAGACATTCTTATCAGTGGTGGATGTGTTTCTGATCAAGACAACGTCCACGTGATTGCAGCCTGCCCACACTACAATTCGTATAAATATGCAAACAGAATACAAGAAGTAATTTTTTTAGATCTTGACATAAAACAGTAATTACACAAGGCCTGCAAGTCACTTCCACAACTTCAGTATCTGGCACAAAAATTACATAGTGGGTACACTTTGCCTGTAATAAAAGAACAACACTCGCAAACACATCTGGTCTCGTTCAACCATCGAGCAATTTTATTCAATGGGAAATCAGTTACAACCATGCAAATTTCAGCAGGTAAGGGCTTTAAAATCTCTCCCCAATAAGTATTTCTTTTATCATAAAAATATAATTATTAACTATCTTGAATAGCCTTTTTTGTTTATACGAAAACATCTTTAAAAAAAATAATGTTCAACTCTTAGAAAACAAAGTTAATAATGCCAAACAATCTATAGATTTTGCTTTTGGAATAATAATCTTGATAATATTTTTTATCTATTTTTCATTTATTTGAATCAATTATCCAAAGGAACAAACCTATAAATGTATTTCTGAACTTTCAGCACATTCTTTGAAGTTCACAACAACAAGACAATACAAAAATTGCATATCTTAAATGCTGCAGACATTTTGGGTAAAACAGAAACCCTGTTGACATTCACAACATACTGAAATCGGTAGAAATACAACACCAGTAAGGCATTTCTTACAACATAACAATGTCTACATACATCCTTGAAATATTACTTCCAAATGAACTACTTATCTAAGTGCAAGCTATGAATTTATGTTAAGACACAAGAAGTTGTAACTATAATGGCATACTCATTACAAAACTGGATTCTACAAAACACTGCCAGTAAAACCATTAAAGCAATCAGTTCCATATTGGCATTTAAAAATGTCACTCAGTATTGATTGACAGCTGTCAATCAAAGGTGTCTTGTTGCTCAGAACAAAGCACACTTGCCTGATTGTTTAGGAAGTGTATTTTTCTCCTCTGTCTCAACGTGCTTCAATTTGGAGTGATCAAAGGTCTTCACCTCAGCCCTTGTTTCTGCAGCTTCCTCCTTTATTTCTGAAGGCAAGATTGAGGATAAGAGTAAAAGTAGAGTAGAAATCTATTTAATAGAAGTAACTTTGCAAGGATTGCAGCAACAAGACAATCCATACAACTCACCTTCCTTGGTAGGCAAGTGTGTTTTGTCTTCAGTTTCCACATGTTTCAGCTTCTTGGCAGGATCAAATCCTTTGATTTCTTTCAATTCTGCTTTTTTGTCAGGTAACTGATCAGGCAGCAGTTCTTGTCTCAATGTCTGTGCTGTGGGAGTTGGGTTTTTCTCTTCTGTTTCAACATGCTTTAGTTTAGATTTGTCAAATGATTTCACTTCAGCCCTGGAGTCAGCTTTCTCTTCCTCGATGACTAAAGGAAAAAATATTACAGCAAGCTTGGTTACTCATACTCATACTCATACCAATGTTTCTTGGACAATTCTGTCCAAGGGGGAAAGGTGCAATGAATTAATGCTGTGTGAAACGCCAACACAAGGGATTTCACCCTTGGTTAGTCCAGTCAAGGTTGTCACAAGTACCACATTTTATTACAGCTTCTCTAGCAAGAATTACAAGTCCCCCTTTACTTTGCTTGTCCATCACTATAGTGACAGCACACTTATACACCTGGTTAGAGGCAATGACAAATAAATTTTCACCAATGTTCCTATTAAATTGAGCTATTACTATCACTTCAGTGGTAGACCATCCAAACCTTACAAACCTGATTTTGTTGGTAAAACCTCTTTTTCCTGTGTCTCAACATGCTTCAGTTTAGAATGATCAAACTGTGCCACTTCAGAACGATCTGGGAGAGTATCTGGCATCATTTCAGCTCTGATATCTGAATATACAACCAGTATGAAAATAAGAGAGGTCATTTTTTGGTATGTTATACAATGCACAATGGCAAAATGTGAACAACTCCTAGATTTACAATAACTTCACCTCAAACCTATTAGCACATTAATTTGCAACTTTGATCTACGTTTCAACCTGTTAAAATCTTATTAAAATCTTTCAGTTGTCAGTTATATGCATTTTGACTTACTGTGACAATCAGTTGTCATGTTGGCAGTTTTAGGATTCACCATCTTTCAGAACAATTTTGGCAAAAGAAAAGTGAGGATACACTGTTCTTGCCCTTTTTTGTGCATTCTGTTGTTACAGCTGTCCACATGTTACAGGGTTTTTATTAGAAGATGGGACCCAGGTACCAGCACCTGTGTTACCGTTATGGTATTGAAAAGGGCAAAGCAAAGAAATCTCAGAGGTACCCACCTATTAAGAATCCTGTACCCTTTTATTTCTTAAATCAATGAAACCCCTAATGTTACCTAATGAGAATACAAAACCACTGACCTCCTACTCCAGGCAGTGTCACTTTCTCCTGTGTTTCCACATGCTTCAATTTGCTCTGGTCAAATGATTTTACTTCAGCTCGAGAATCAACTGCCTCCTGCTTGATATCTGCAGAATCAGGGACAAAATATTACTAGAATTGAAGACCTTTACAGCAGTAAAAAGGCATTACCATCACCATGACATAATTATCATTATACCATGATCCTCTCCAGTATTTTCTTGTTTAAGACCTCAGTCTTACCTTCCTTAGAGGGGAGGACCACTTTCTCAGTAGTATTGACATGCTTGAGCTTTGAATGATCAAATTTGCCAACTTCTGATCGATCAGGAAGTACATCAGGCATCATTTCTGCACGAATATCTGACAAAATCAAAGGCTCGTATGAGCCAGGTCACCGATGAGGAATGTTACAACACTTTGAGTTTATCAACTTTATTTTCTTAAAAAATTATGGGCAAAAAACCTGTACATTAGTTTGTGTTTTGTGGGTGCACATCCTTTTCAGGCACACTTCTTGCTGAAAAAACAGTTTACATGCTAATAGTTCCTGTAAAATGATGCAGTTTTAATATCCCTAAAGATCCACAGGCGCTGTATACATTAAAATAAATTACACTCGACCAAATACCCAAAACATTTTGTCGTCTGGAACTTGGACACACGAAGGTAATCTGAACTGGCGAAGGAATACAATATGCCAATTTTACACAGACTATAATGATAATATTCAAATATAGTCGCTTTGTTAAGAACTATAACAAGCAAGTTAAAGTTTCTCACTGGTCAATGGCTCAAGTTAGTTTCATAAATGTTTTTGGTCGTAATAAAATTTCCAACTATTCTGAAGGTGAGATAAGATCACAATATTTTGTCAACGTCCCGAGGGAAATAAGTCCTGTTTTATAGTCACAATGTTTTGTGTGATGTCAAATGAAAACTCCTTGGCAGTACATTCTTGTGTACTTGTTTATTATGCTGTACAAGGTGGTTAGGGTTAGGGCTAGGGCTAGGGGGAAGAAGTCCTTAAAACAAAAAGAATCACTGTATGTTCCTTTCCTTTCTGGGGTTAGTGCTTAATAGCATGTTGGACTCACTTGTACTAAGAGTTTGCTTATTTAGCATCTTGATAAAATGCTAATTTAAAACATAAGTCATACATACATACATACACGCCATGAAGGATACTGTTAAAATATCCACTGACATCACTGGAGCCAGTGGTAGGATGATCTCACTTACCTCCTGCTCCTGGAAGAGTATTCCCCTCCTTTGTCTCCACATGTTTAAGTTGGGTTTTGTCGAATGTTTTCACCTCTGCTCTCGAGTCTACAGCTTCCTCATTAATATCTGCCAAACAACAGACACTGAATGCGGCTTGTAAATGAACAATACAGCATCAAAAGTTGGCACCTGGCACTCAAACTCTCAAGAATTAATACTATGAATATGACAGAAGAACTATTGAAACTTGTCTTCTAAAATAAAAAAATGTTGTCTTTCCTTAAAATTACTATGAGAAGTCATGACGTAAGTGCCAGTTGGATGAGCTGCTTGGCTTCTGTAGCCCTCACCTTAACTTGCTTGAAAGCATAACCTTGACAACAATACCTTCTTTGCTTGGTAGTACAACCTTTTCTGTGACTGCCACATGATGTAGTTTATTTTGATCAAAATTCAGCACTTCTGAACGGTCAGGTCGTTTATTTGGTGGTGGCATTCTGTCTGCAGTGAGATCTGAAAGCCAAAAATGTTACAGTGATTATCAGTGGAGGGATAAAATCAACAAGCAAGAATGGGAGGAATGGTGCTTGCACACTTTCAAAGTATTAACTTGTAAATGAGATATCAGTGCCCTGGCCTTGTGGGCCTCAGTTTGGGCCTAAGTCGTAACAGGAACATCCAAATGAGTGCAGACCAACTTTTGAAAACACACCCAAGGTAAGCTATAAACTCCAACTCTTCTGTGGAGTCTCAATATAACAAAATGTGTCATCTTTTAGTCAAGAATATGTGGCAGACATTTGAAACACTCACTCATGCCCAGGAGTCTCTATGCAACAACAAAAGCTTCAATACATGGTTTCATACAGTAGAAGTTTACTGCAGTAATATCATGGTTACCTTGTGCCGAAGGCATAAACTGCTTTTCGTCAGTTTCAACATGTTTAAGGTTAGTTTTATCAAAGCTTTTCACCTCAGCTCTGGAGTCAATGGCTTCCTCTTTGATAACTACAAAATACCATTGATAGACTGATTATGCAATTCATTTTTTATACCACATGGTCCCGTAATCTACACATGTAACCTGGTTAAGGTGATCAAACTACATTAGCTGGCAATCCAATCTGCTTCACTACTCAACAGAAGAACTAGTCTCTACTTGTTGTCAGCCAATAGAGAACACAATTTACAATAGCTTGTCAATTAGGACCTTGTGTTGCAATGAAGAAGAAATGATCCCTGATATTTACATTACCCCTCCTCCTTTTGCCATCACTATTCACAACTCACTATACCCTAGTAAATAAATGTTAATGTCTCAATTCATCAAATAAAATGCATGTTGAAAGTTAGGGATGAAACAAGGACATAGCAACAGTAAAACTAGTGTACGAAAGCATAGTACAAGAAAAAAAGAGAAAGACAAACTACACTGCAAGCATGTAATATTAATAGTGATTCAAGCCTCCAATTCATCACTAGTTGTCAGGTAAATCTATCACAAGGCTGGGTTAACTTTGAATGGACTGTGATCCAGATACAGAACAGATACAGGACTATCAGTAATATTTTCAGTAGGCAGCAAAGTACAAAAGGTAACCCATGAATCCAGCCTTTGTGGTGTAGTCAACATACTGTTCGTCTATCAGAGTTGCTGGGGATCTACTTCAAGATTTCCAGGAAAAATTCCTTATTAATGACTTCAGCCCTGAGATGGCTGGAAAGAGGGTATGGTAGAAAAACCTATGTCAGTTATTTGTCAAGTTATGCTGTACAAGAAGTGGATTTATCCTTTGTTTCCATAGCTAACTTTTGAGTACAGTGATTTGCTTGTAACAAAAACTAACAGGAATATATAGTCAGATTGACATGACTGAAAAAATGTACATTTACCTTCCTTGGTAGGAAGAACGTTGGATTCCTTTGTTTCAACATGTTTCAGTTTGGTGGCATCAAAGCTTGCAACTTCAGAAACATCTGGTAGAGTATCTGGTCGCAATTCCTCTCGCAGATCTGACACAGAATATTTAACACAAGGTCACAGGGCACTCAGGTCTTGCTTGAAGGACCACAGAAATTTATTGCTGTCAGTTACAACAGAGCAGTTCTGTATTCATTGTAGAACTTAATAAATGAATGATACAATATCATTATTTTCCTTATACACGTATCAGTGACACAGTCACTTGAAACATAACTGTGATACTTTGACTACTTAGTATTTCAGTAGATGATAAGATTCAGCCAGACAATACCTGGTTGAACTGTAGTCTACAAAATTAATCTTGTCTGTTGCTAGGTCAGACCATAAAGAGGATATATTCACACTTAAATATTTAAGTTCATTGAACCTAAACACATCACAACAGTCAGATCACAACAACATAATGATTACATGTACAATATAATCAAGTGGTTGCATATATCATTTTCTAAATCTGAGGTACTGATATTGCTTATATTGCTTGTAAGACTCTCCCACAAAATTTGCTTTGTTGGGGGTGCATCGATCCATCAGCTCAAAGCTTTTCTTGGTTGTTACCTTGCTGATGATGAACAGAAAAGCTAACGATGACCAGAAGTCCCCATAACAGTGTACAGAGCATTGAGACAATAGCCACAAGTGGTCCCCTCATAACTAAAAAAACCTTTTGTTTATTAAATAACAACGAAGATCATCTTGACCATCAATTCAACCAGTTTATTCATAGGGCCAAAACATAATTTATGTAATAAGATCATGTTATGTTATAACCTTATATGGAATAGGGTCCGATGTAAGAAAAAAAAGCCTTACATACAACAATACAGAAATAGAACAACATGGAATGTTTATATGTCAGTCTATTATGTTGAAATGGAAAGGCTTTTGTGATGTGACAGTCCTGTATAAAAAAGAAATATGCAAATAACGCTGAAGACACCATGATCTGTGCATAACAAAATATTGCAAAGATGAACGGGCCCACCACAGGCACAGAAATTTAATAATAAAACCACACGTCTTACAAAAGAATAGAAGCATACATAACTATAAAATCGAACAGGAAAACACGGAAAGTCTCAAGGGACGCGAGTACGCGGTTAATTAAGAACCATGCGTTAATAGCTAAGGGGAAAGTGCTTGGAGTTATTGTTATCTTTTGTCTTATTATTTAAGTGGCAGGGACACCAAGTTTAGCAGCAAGTGTTTATCGTGCGGGCATCGCGTATGACAATAACGTGCTAAATTTTGGAAGTAAAGTTGAGCTACTTTTGTCACAATTTCCGGTGTTTAAAATCGAATTTCTGCGTAAGCTTAAATATCGAAAACATGTCCACTGACGTCTCCAATTACAAAGCGTTCGGGAAAAACGCTCCGTCGATCGGAAACAAGCGATAACGCACGTACTTCATTGCCTTTATCGTTTGACCGAAAACAACTTATTGTCTGCTCTCTAAATACGTGACTAAACAAACTCGTCTTTGAATGGTCTCCATAAATAACAAGCAAGCCAGCACGATTCCACATTCGCTCCCTTGCGATGCACACCACAAAAAAACACCAGCTGGAATATTTAAACATGAAACGTGGATTAAGCCAATATAATATGCTATAGAACCCCATATTTTTAAAGCTGTACAAAAGCTAGAGGTGCGCAAGGCTAAACTCACCCTGAGGAGTCGGAAGATGGGTTTTTTCTTCCGTATGCACGTGCTTCAGCAAATTCTTATTGAAAACTTCCACACCAGAAAATGGAGCGGTTCTGTGTTCGTCTTCGATTGCTTGAGGGATTAAAAAATGTGAATAATAAAGCTTGCGTCTCAAGCTTCCTTCGAATGCACCGAAATTCTTTACCACATATTTAATAAAATCTTTACCACAAATTTTAACCTTGACTGAAACTGAAATCAACAAGTGACATAAGAGCTCACTTTGTTTCGAAGGAAGGGAGTTCTTTTCCTCAGTGTGGATTTTCTTGAGCTTCGAAGGATCAAAATTCTTCACCTCCGAGCGATCAGGGAACTCGTCTGGTTGAAGCTCTTGCTTCACAGCTGCAAGCAAAGAGGATAAATCTCTAACCCAAAAGGCAGAATATTTCGACAATTTTTATTGTCTGACTCCCATTATTGCACGACAGCTTGGATCGCACAACTGCACGAATATCGAAAACCTCGCTATCTGCAGATCAACCCACACTGCTGGGTCACTTGTATTAAGCTTAGCCTTCAAAATAACCAACGCATTTTAAATATTAGCATGTAGCCATTCGTCCTCGTTCAAAGGAAGTAAACCACATTCTTCAGTGGTCCAGATA